>JAABLK010000211.1:25808-41667 GCA_012295415.1 Phytophthora chlamydospora | reverse complement strand
CGCCGCCCATGCAGAACGGCATGCCCGGCTCCATGCACATGAATCAGATGGCCCCCAATGGAATCGGAGGCCGTATGGGAGTGGGCATGCAGCAACCCAACATGGGAGTGCCAGCGATGTCATCCAGTATTGGTGGCCTCGGGGGTCTGGCCGCCAGTATCCCCGCTCCTACGGCCCCCCGCCAAGCGGCGGTGGTACCGAGCGCCATTGTGCCCACGTCGACGACGTCCAAGTCTTCGACGAGCTCTCGCGCACTGGCGACGTCGAGCAACAACGGCGGAAGCAGCGACGAGGACGGCAACATGGGCGAGGACGACGTCCAGAAGAAGAAGGAACGACGTCGGCAGCAGGTGCGGTACGCGTCGCGTCGTCGCCGCAAGAAACAGAAAGACGAGGAGAGTTTCCTGCGCGACCGCATCGCGGAGCTGAAGGAGCAGATCCGCATCATCGGCGGCGACCTGACGGAGCAGTGCTCTCAGATGGCTGGCATGAGCGAGCAGGCGTTGACGGAGGCGTACGAGAAGCAGATGGTGACGGTGCAGACGCTGCGCAAGGACAACAACAAGCTGAAGGAGCAGCTCTTGCAGCACGAGAACTTCGCTCGCATGATCCAGTACGGCCTGAACGCGCTGCCGAGCGACTGCCGCGACGTGGACCGCAAGAAGATCGCGGGCGTTCCCATGTGGATCAGCGACCAGATGAACCCTCTGAAGGGTCCGACGCTGGTGGTGGATCTGAACTTGTGTCACGAGGCGGTGCGTCACGCGTACAACGAGCTGAAGACGTTCGGTCCTACTGTGAACTCGAAGACGAACGTGTGCTACGCGATGGGCTGGAAGACGGAGCTGTGGGCTGCGAGCACGTGCCTCAACTTCCGAGCCATGCGCTCTATCGCCGACAAAAACATTCGTGAAGTGGCCAACGCGTCATGGGACATCATCACTTCTCCTGAAAAGTGCAAGCGCATATATCCGGATGTGAAGCAGTTCCGCATTTTGCAAAAAGTGACGGATGATATCGTGGTGGTGCACCGCATTGCGTCTGTGGCGTCAGATCTGTCGGACCGTGAGTTTATCTCGGTGGCGTTCAGATTGCGCGATGGCGACGACTACTACATCGGGCTGAAGTCCATCACGGTCCAGACTGAGGCTGCTGAGAACTGCATCCGTGGCGAGGAATGCCAGGGCTGGATGTTCATCGGCGGAGAGAACGAGACTGCTCCGTGGAAAGCGCACTTCCTGGGCTACTACGACGTGAAGGGCGAGAAGGACGACAAGGTGCTGAACCAGCTGGCGAACGAGGCCATGTTTGGCATGTTGCGGTGGGAGAGTGAGGCGATGCACCCGCTCAGCGTTTAGCTCGAGCGCCAACCATCGATCTAACTTTTCACCGATCGACGCTGCTCGGCCGGTACCGAGTCCGCCCGGCCAACGACGTGTGTATTGTTCGGATCTCCTGCATTTTAGCTGTCACCCCGAAATTTGCACGCGCTAGCACATGCGGCACTGTGCTCGAATCGAGCTCGCCTCCAATATATCAAAGTACCGTTTCCAACGTAGGGCGTTGTCTCTTTCAGATTCATATCGCCAGGAAGACGGCATAGCATGTTGCATGCGTGGCTGGAAGCAAGTCGATATCCCGCAGAGAGCTGCAACTTGATGTAGCCATGTCCATTGGATGGCTACACTGATCATCCTTAGTTTTGTCCAATCAGTGCCAGTCTCAGTAATTCCCACCCAAGCCGGCAGTCGATCGGAAGAAACATGTCGACGTACTCGAGCGCCTCGGGCGGCTCGGCGGCCAGGAAGCAGACGCCGTGCTCGTTCTTCGCAGTCGGCAAGTGCCGCAACGGCAGCAGCTGCAAGTTCCTGCACGCGCCGCGCGACGATCTGGCCGTGAACCCGCTGCCCTGTAAGTTTTTCCTGCAGGGCAGGTGCACGGCGGGCCGCGAGTGCAAGTTCTCGCACTCGGCAGCGGCGCAAAAGGCGGCCACGCGTGTGAGCGCCAGTAACGGCGAGAAGACGCTGGCGCCTGGATCCTACGGCGTGCCGTGCAAGTTCTTCAAGTACGGCGACTGCTCCAGCGGGGACAAGTGTCCGTATCTGCACGTGCAGAAGAAGGAGGAGGAGGAAGAGGAGCACAAGGAAAAGGCGGAGGCCCAGACGGAGGGCACGTCCACGCCCGAAAAGCAGCCGGACGAGGAGGAGAAGCTGCCGAGCCCCGTGGCGGAAGCTGCGGCTGAAGAGCAAGAGGCAGAGCAGGAGGAGACGGAGCTCCGAGACTTCATTTCCAAGGAAGAAGGTGTGGCAGAGCTGGCTGGAGATGACATTTGCACTGGTATTGATGAGCTGTCTGTGTGTTGGTTGCTGCAGAGCTGTATTACTACGGAGCGCCGGGAGAATTTGAGGACCAAGCGGCCGAGTCCGGCCCACCGATGCCCAAGGAGTCGTACGTGGAAGTGGCCAAGAAGAACGTGAAGAGCCGACCGCTGTCGTTCGACGAGGAACGCCCTGCCCCGCCGTAAGTCTGTTGTATTGCTTTTAGTTGTTGGATAGGCTCGGTGAGGCTAACACTCTTTTTGCGTTTATTATTTCTAGCAAAATCTGCACGTTCTTCTTGCAGGGTCTGTGTCGATATGGCGACACGTGCTTCTACTCGCACTCGTTGCCCGAGCGTGTGGAAAGCGAGGAGGAGATGCTCGCCATGGGTGAGGAGATCCGCCTCTCGCAGGACCTGGAATGCGGCATTTGCTACGAGAATATTATCGGCAAGGGTGAGCGTTTTGGGCTGCTGTCCGGATGCAGCCACGCCTTCTGCCTCACGTGTCTGCGGAACTGGCGAGGTACGGCCGACCAGCCAAAGCAGACCGTGCGCCAGTGCCCTGTGTGCCGTGTGGAGACCAAGTTCATCATCCCGTCCAGCCGAATGATCACCAAACCGGAGCGCAAGAAAGTTCTCATCGACGAATACCGCGTACGTGGGTCATAGTATTCGGTATCATTACTACCAGAAACTTACCGCCTTGCTGATTTGAACAGAGAAACCTGTCGGCCATTCCGTGCCGCCACTTCGACGAAGGAAGGTATGGTGTCCAAAAGTCATCAACAGCACGTGATGTTTGGTACTAACTTCTGTTGTATGGGCGTGGAATTACTTCCAGAGGCACCTGTCCATTCGGTACGAGCTGCTTCTACGCCCACCGCTACCCAGACGGCACGCTAGCCTCACGCCAAGTGCGAACGGCCGTCGATGCTGACGGCCAGTACGATGTCCTCCGTCAAGTGCGTCTCGAGCATTATTTCCAAGGCAGCACTAGCATCGAAGAGAACGTTGACATTCACGACATCGAAGAGAAAGATGAGATCCAAGACATCGCCGCCACTGAATAACTGCAGCTGGCCTGAGCTCGACCACACGAGGCGCCACTGAAGATTCATTTCCCGTTCATGTATAGAGATTTGCATCGATTCCGGCGTGTAGATCGCCAGCCAGCCGCCGGTAGATGCAAGAAACAATATATCGTAGCAATACGCGCAACGCGAGCTTTGCTAATGAAGTTGGTGCTGCATTATTCTCCGTTGCTGTGGAAGAGACGCGGAGGGCACGTTTAGGCACTCTTGTTCGCTGCCCTCGTGGTGAACGAGCCGTCTGCCTGTCCGAAGAAGGCCTTCTCAGCCATCCCGCAGAAGAGACCGACCTCCACAACGCCGGGCAGCAGGATGAGCCGGTCGCACAGCGTCTTGGGGTTGCTGATGACGCCGAAGTTGACGTCGAGCACGAAGTTGCCGTTGTCGGTGACCACGGGGCCGGCCTTGCACTTGGCCATGCGCAGCACAGGCTTGCCGCCGAAGTCCTGCTCCATCTTGTGCATGAGCGGCACGTAGGCCATGGGCACGACCTCGACGGGCACGCCCTGCGTCCACTGCTCGCCCAGCTTGGTCGACTCCTTGCGGTAGTCGGCGATCACCACGAACTTCTTGGCCGCGAAGGCCACGATCTTCTCCTGCAGCTGGCAGGCGCCGCCGCCCTTGATGCAGTTGAGCTGCAGGTCCACCTCGTCGGCGCCGTCGATAGTCACGTCGATCACGGGGCTCTCGTCCAGACTGGTGAGCGTGAGCTTGTGCTCGGCGATGAGCTGCTTGGCCTGGAAAGACGTGGGGATGCACTTGATGCCCTGCAGCTTACCCTCCTTCACGAGCTCTCCGAGGCGCTCGGCGGCGTACACGACGGTGGAGCCGCTGCCGACGCCCACGACGAAGCCGCTCTGGACGTACTCGTCCACGGCCTGGCGCGCGGCCTGCGATTCAAACAGAGAAAGAGTTAGCAGATGAAGCCCGTCATTGACTGCTACTATCAGCCGACGCACCGTGCGCTTGGACTGCTCGATGGGGCTCGACATGGTCTTCCTTGTTCTTCTAATTGAGAAATGCAAGCGTCGAGTGGCTGCGGCACATCAACAGTCAAACACACAGCGGTCGGATGACGCTGGCTGACGTACGCGCTGTAATTGGATGCGTAGACTAGGTTAATATGGGTAATTTATGCAAATTTTAGGGCCGACAAAACTCCAATAACGTTAATAGCCATATAACATTCGTCAATGACAGATGTAGCACATACTCCACCGCAAGAGAATCGACTAAAACGAGGGCTGACCTGCGGTCCACCATGCTCGGCCTCCGCCTCGCTCGCCATCGCGCGGGAGTCCAGCGCTTCACAGCTGCGTTGCATTCCAAGCCTCCGGCATCGGCCGAGAATGTGGCGCTGTTGAAGGACCTGCAGATGGCGCTGAAAACGGACCCCGAGGCGGCGCATCGGCTCAGCGCACTGCTGTCGCCGTCCACGACGCGGAACTTGTCCAGGGCGCTCAACGCCGTGCGGCCATCGACCAAGACGTCGGTTGCGGAGCCTGCAACTGTGGCTGCAAAAGTCACGCCGCCGACGACGCAGGAGCTCAAGCTCGTGGCGCTGCAGGTGGCGCTGCCGTTCATCGGCTTCGGCTTCGTGGACAACGCCATTATGATCATCGCCGGCGACTACATCGACCTCACGCTGGGCGTGTCGCTCGGCATCTCGTCCATGGCAGCAGCCGGCATCGGCAACACCATCTCCGACATCGCCGGGCTGGGGCTCGGCAACGTGATTGAGGACTTCTGCGCGCGCCTCGGACTGCCCGTGCCGGTGCTGACCAGCGAACAGGTAGCTCTTTACACCGAGTGCTGTATTCGATCTGCTATCTGCCCACTTGCTCACTTGAATTGCGTTGCCCTTGCTGTAGATGTTGATGAAGACGACTCGGCTGGCGAAGGTCACGGGCAGCTCCGTCGGTGTCACTATCGGCTGCCTACTGGGCATGGTGCCGCTGCTATTCCTCGAAACGAGGGGCAAGGAGGACGGGTTAACACCAGCAAAGACAGGAGACTCGAACAACGAGCAGACCTCATAGACAACATACGTGCAACTTGCCCCTTTCCCTCACATGAATGACATGCTCATATCTTATGCAGCCTCATGCCTCCAGTCATCTCGTCCGGCGTGGCGCTCGCTGTGCTGCGATGGTTTGAGAGCTCTTCGCAGTGCCAGAAGAAGGTGCCTGCGTCGGAATGGACGGTCCTGGCCGGTGTCGTACTGCACACGAGCTCTCCATCCCCGGACAGTGACACATTCCGCGTGGTGGCTGCTGCTACAGGCAATAAATGCCTCGGTCGCCGCGACCTGAACGCCGACGGCCTCGTGGTCAACGACTGCCACGCGGAGGTGCTGGCGAGACGAGCTTTCCTTCGCTATTTGTACGCCGAGGCGCTCTCCTGGGCGGAAAACGAGCAGGAGACCAGCGAGCAGTCCATCTTCGAACGACACCTGACCTCGCGTCGACTGGTGCTCAAGCCGCAGCATTCACTGCATCTTTTCATCAGCGAGGCGCCCTGCGGAGACGCGGCCATCTACGAGCTGCGTCAGCAGGTTGTGAATGAATTGGTGCAGCAACGAGCGGCGAGGGAGAACACCGAGGACGGCGAGGTGGAGCGCAGTGAGCTGCGTCTAACGGGAGCCAAGTCACGGGCCAAGAGAGCAAGAACTGACGACTCGGAGAGAGAGGAACACTCTCCGCCAGACAAGCGCTTCGCCCAAGCGGTTGGCATTGCGCGTGTCAAGTCCGGCCGCTCCGACCTGCCACTGGAGAAGCAGACGCTGTCCATGAGCTGCTCGGACAAACTGGCCAAGTGGAATGCGCTGGGACTGCAAGGCTCGTTGTTGCTGCAGTGGTTCGAGCCGATCTTCCTGAGCTCAATCGTGGTGAGTGAAGATGAGCAGGCCATGTCAGTGGCCAAGCAGGAGCAAGCGCTTCAACGAGCTTTGTGCGCACGACTGCACAAACGGGGAGCGCTGACTCATCCGCCCGCATGTGAGACGCGCGTCGTCTCTAAGATCCCTCAATTCAGTCGACGACGAGCACCGAACCTTGCTCCATCGAGCTTGGCGTTAAACTGGACCGCACGAGAACCGTGTTGGGCTCAAGCTCAAGCCAAGCCAACGGATGCAGCCAACTTCATGGCCAAGTTCTTCAACGCCTTCGAGCTCGAGTATCTCATGGCTGCTACGGGTTTCAAGCAAGGCGCCAAGAAAGCTTCGAAAATGGACCAAGTTGCCATGGAGCGAGTGGCTTCTCGTCTGGCAAAGCGGAACTTGCTTCGTGCATTTCACCGCATCGTGACGGCAGAGCTGGGCCAGGAATCGCTCTCACACGCCGCTCTCGAGCTCGAGTATCTTCAACTCAAGCAGGCAGTTCCCTTGATCGCATCATGGACTGCAACACCCTCTGCTTCGCCGCTGCCAGCTGCCGCCAGCGATCGGCGAAAGCAATTCTTTGCGGCATTTAGTGATTGGATTGGGGTCCCTACGAGCTTCAAGCAGTTCAAACTCTAAGTTTGCCGAAATGCAGGCTTTACTCGCTCTGCTTGATGTTCTTCCGACACTTTATACGGTCTTTTTCCAATCGCTCCTCGAAGATAATGGACCCGATGTTGCCAGTGGACTTCAGGATGTCGAACGCCATTGAGAACGTGTCTACACAGTCGTCGATGCGGAAAACGCCACCAAAGTCCGTGTGGCCTGCGTCCCCCAACGGAAACGGCAACTGCGTCTCCTCATGGAGAAAGTTCTTGTTCCCAAAGAGCTCAAAGAACCCCAGGAGCAGAGTGGACACCGGCGGCTGCGGCTTGTTCAACCGCTTGCTTCCGTTCCGCTGAAAGATGTACGCCACCATCATGTACAGCCGAAAGCTGCCGAGTCCGCCCGTGAAAGGCTTATCAAGGTCGAACTGGTGCAAAAACTCCTTCAGGAACATGACCATTGTGGTAAACGGTGTCCCTAGCGTGTCTTGTAGTCTTTGCGCAAGAGATGTTGAGCGTCCGTGCTCACTGGCCTCGAAGGCCTCGCGGTTGACGCCGATGTCGATGGACAGCTTCGTCTTCGTATCGAGGACCATGAGGATGGGGATCTTGGCCTTGTGCAAGCACTTTATCTGGAAGTGTGGCCTTTGCGACTTCAACAGAAACTGCAGCGCTCGCAAGACGCGGATCTTGCGTCTACGAAGCGTTGGGTTCCAGTGCGAAGCTGCGGTGGGCTGTACACGCCGTGTGATGTCCGCGTTATCCTCGGACGCTACCGTTCCCACAGGGAGCGCCAAGTTGAGCGAGAACGAGGCTTCCTCCTCCTCCTCCTCTTCCTCCTGCGGAGCCTCTACTAGCTCCTCGTTTTCATCCACCACCATCACGGTCGGCAGCGACTGCGAAGAAGACAGCGAGATGTTGCCCACCGTGATGTCCAGATCACTGCGGAACGTGTCGAGTCCCGTGCTGGAGGACCCGTAGAGCTGCACCGTGGCGTCCTGGAAAGACGACGTGATGAGGTCGCGCACGTCCTCGAAGACTCTGGTGCGCAGCTTTCGCTCCTCCGGAGACAGCGCCACCTTCTCCGCGAACGCCCTCAGTTCTGCATCCATCGGACTCTTACTTGTTGAGCCATTGGCGCCACCGCCATCGTTTCCGTTGTCACCACCGCGGCCTTTAGCCTTGCGTCCGCGTTTGCGACGCACTTCGCGGTTCTGCTTGACCTTCTTGGGGCTCACGAGCGCCGCACGATCGCCGCGGACCTGTTTTTTTCGACGCGACGGAGCTTGACGGACGTCTCTGGCCTGCTCCCAATTGGTCGCGGCGCCTCCAGGCCGAATGGCGGACGCATGCAGCGGCTTGGTCGTCGTCGAGCGCTTCTTGTGACGCATGGCCACCAATTTATCGGAGATGCCAATTTCAAAAACATAATCGTTTTTTGTAGCTACTGCAACCGACTGTTGTCTAATGCGACCGTTTCGTCAAGGAAGAAAAACGATTTTTAACGTTTTTCCCGTCGTTTTTGTTTGCAACGCGCCAGCACATCGCATGATAGCGGCCGGAAGTCGCCGTAGATGGGGTCGTCCTTGGAGCAGCGAAGAGACCGCAAGCGCCTCTGCGCTGCCCCCTTCTCTGCGGCGTAGGCAGGAGTCTCCGATTTGCCGCAATTTCCTTTCCGCCACTTGGTCAAGAGAGCGCCTTCCCCCGCACAACGAAAGCAGAGGAGGCATCAGACGCACAACCGCTTTTGAACTGTAGAGGACTCGCAGCCGACATGATGCGGCTTGTAGCGCTGCTGGCGGCCAGCTTTGCCATCGCCACACAAGGTAAGAATCAGCTTTGAAAAGGTTATGACATTCCAGGAGAAGAAGAACTAATGCTCTTGTGGTGATCGTTTAATTCAGCGCTGGACATCGAGATGAATGAGGACGTGACCTTTGACAGCCTGCAGATGGACCTGCAGGCCGAGGGCCGCAAATTAGCCGGTACAGAGGTTGACATGGCGCTCTTGACGGAGAACTATCAGCCTGGACAAGTGAATGCAGCCGACGAGGAGCGCGCGGCAGGCGCCTGGCCCACGTCCAAGGGCACGGTGCCGCTCACCAAGCCCCGCACCGTGGGACCTTCCACGCCGTTTGACGGTGGCATGAAGACCTTCAAGCGCAGCAACGTGGCGTTCAAGTCTGGCGCCAAGATGACGAGGGGCAACGCCGTGTTCGTCGTCCAGGCTGGCGGCACCCTGAGCAACGTCATCATCGCTGGCGGCGGCGGCGTCTTCTGCGAGACGCACAACTGCGCGCTGGTGAACGTGTGGTTTAAGGACTCGGTGCAGAGCGCGCTGCACGTCAACTCGGGCACGGGCATCACGACCATCACGGGCGGCGGCGCTAGGAACGTGGCGCACCGTGTCATCTTCGGCCAGGCGTCGGGCACGGTCGTTGTCAGCGGCGGCTTCTACATGGAGAACTCTGGCAGACTCTTCGAGTCGTGCGGCACCTGCGGCCCCGTCAAGCGCGGCGTCATTGTGGACGGCGTGGTGAGCGTCAACCCGACAGCAGAACTCATTCGTGTGAACGACAACTACAACGACAGAGGCACCATTTCCAAGGCCTCCATCACGACTTCTTCTGCCAAGTACCCGGTCTGCACGCGCTTCAACGGAGGCGCCACCCCCAAGAAGATTGGAAATGGCGCAGACGCCCCCATCTGCTCGTACACCACGGCCGCTGTCAAGGTCCGGTCGACCTAGGATGGCGGCGGTCACGAAGGGGGCAAGTGGAGGATCAAATGCTGCAGGAAAATGATCAACAGGCCTCAGCATTTATTGCGTTTTCGATGTTGCAGAGAGCGATTGCAGGCTTTCTTGTCAGCTAGAACAGCGTGTAGTAAAATGGAAAGACTAGCTATTATCTCTGACAAGCAACTTGTCCTCGCTTCTCTCCTAGTTGTCGAGTTGAAATGCGATCGAGAAGAGGGACGCCTTGAACGTTTCTGCATCCACCGTTGACTGCAAGCTGTTCACGCAGCGCAGGACCCGCTCGGCCCACACTGGACCCATGACATGCGCATCATGCAGCAACTTGACGATCGTTTGCTGGCGAAGGTCCTCGACGTTCCGCGTCACGAGCTTCTGCATGGCTTCGACAAGCGCAACATGTTGGAACACGTCAGTCTCCGTGCCGTCCATGGCCGCAATAGCGACTTTGACGATGCTGGCGCTGACCTCGCAGCTATCGGCGCTGGTCAAACCCGACACCACGTAGCCCTTCATTTGATCGTACAGCATTCGCAGTTTGGCTTGCTGATCTGAACGTAGCAACTGCTCAAAGCACTTGAGCATCACGACAAGAGCGTCGACGTCAGCCGGAACGCGACTCTTTTGCTCGTAGAAAACCTGCTTGGCGATGGCAATCGAGTCCCAATTGGCCACCAGCGGTAGGAGCTGGTAGACCGCACCGGAAGCGCCTCGGACAGGCAACTGGTTCTCAATTCTTGCCTTTGAGTTGTCTTCGCTGTCCTCATCTTCCTCAAACGCGGAGGCTTCAGTGTCGGACGTAAACAACATGGAGTGGCGTACGGCCGCGGGAAGGCTGAACAGCACATCGACGTACAACGGGACGAGCTCTTGATACTGCTCGAGATTCCTGGCGAGATACGAGAGCCCCATACGGCGCAAGTTGAGACTGGCATCTGGGTGGAATTCGCGCTCAATGACCGTCAAACACAACTCGATTTGCTCGGTGAAGTCCCGTGTTGGCTCCTCTGAAAGTGCCGCAGCTTCACTTGCGTCTTCTTCGCCTTGAATGCGTGAAGTTGGTGCCACCCGAAGGAAAGCCGAGACGACGATGACGAGCTGCGCTTTCACTTCCCACCACGCGTGTCTTGTTGAAAGCTGCGTCAATCGAGGCAGGAGATCCAAGAGGAGATTGATATCGTAGTTGAGGAAGGCAACGAGCATGGACAAGCAAGCAGCGCGCAGCTTCTCACACGGCGTCTCCAGGCCAATGCAGCAGTAGTAGTGGTACAGATCCACAAGGGTGTCGTCTAGTACGCTCTCCATGCCGATCAAGATGGTCAGCATGTGGATGAAGAGCGGAATGTCATCAGACATGGCCTCACGCAGGTGTTTGATGGCTTGGATATGAGCCAGCGCCGTGTTGGGTAAGAACGCGTAAAGGATCCGCAGCAACGGCGCTCTCTTGTTGGTGCATCGACCCAGAATTGTCGTGAACTTGGGGAGTAGAAACTCCGGCATCAGCAGCGAGGCAGCAGTGCCGTCTCGACGAGCGCACTGCTGACCCAAGACCATGAAGAGATCTACTGTTGCTCGAAAGAACACGTGGTCTTCGTCGTGTTCAGCCAGCAGAGGATACAGGATGCCCACAAACTTCCAGAACTCCCGTGGGAAGTCTAGGAAGGCCAGCGCAAGCACTTCACCGTCCTCTTCGATGGCGTGGAGCACCTCGGCACACTCGTGATCGCTGAAAACGTTCCCTTCGTATGCATTATCCACGAAGTTCTCAAACGTCTCCTTACCCCCTCGAGGCTTTAGCGCCAGCTCCACGCTCGCAAGCTTGCGCGTCACAGCCTCGTTCAGCAGATCCATCGGTCTGCGTCTCTGCACGAGCTCGGGGTTGCTGTTGCCGCCGCTATTCATGCCGCGAGTGTCGAAAGAAGCAACGCCATTGCGACCGTCTCCTAGAAGACCGCTTGAACTGTGCCCCGAGAAGCCGAGGGATTCACTTTCCTGTGCTTCTCGCGTGGCTCGCAGCTTCTCGAGGCCTTTCTGGTTGATCGTTTTGATCTGCACCTCACGTACAATCTGCTGCGTCATGAGAACGGGGTTGCTGTCGTCGTTTCGGACAGGCTTGGTGGCTCCACGCAACACGGTGGCTTTGCTGGCACTCCGCAGTGCTGGATAGCGATCGGGGGTGTCCGTAATCATCCGTTCGAGCTGCTGCGTCTCCTCATGCTGCGAGTGGATGTCACGCACCTTACGGTTTAGCTGCGTCTGATCTCGCGTCTCTGCGATCTCGGAGTCGCGCATCTTGTCGCGAATGAACGCCGAGTTGGTGGGCTTGGCGTACGGAGGGATCTCGTCCACCACGTCCAAGCCCTTGGCCACGCTCGTCGGCGCCCCGACGCTACCGGACCCCGTCACAGGCAGCTGCGCTACGGCTGTTGGTTGAATGGTGCGTTTGGTTAAGCACTGGTAGAGTTTTGTGAGGAAGGCGACGGCGGCTCCGTTCTGGCAGTGGATGATGGCGTCGACGTCGGCCTTGCTGGCTAGCGGCTCTAGGTCGGCGAACCGCGCGAAGAGCTTGGCCAGCTGGTCCCAGTTGTCCTTCTTGACCTTCATGCCGATGCCGTTGTCGTACGAGTGCATGCTGATGTCCTTGTCATAGTAGCGCGACAGGATCTCGGCCACGAGGAACCCGTTGGCAAAGTCTCTGAAGCAGCAGTTCGGTCAATACTCAACCGTTTGAGAACGCTTCTTCACGTACACACACACCTTTTGACGTTCTTAATGGAGTAGGCCAAGTCCAGGCTCTGGATCCAGCGCAGCAGCTCCCTGTTGAGCTTGTTGCTCTTGGCCTCCGCTTCCGCCATCTTGGCAATGCTCGTGTGTCTCTTCAAGATGCATTTTTGCAAAACGGTAACTATGTACGACACACCAATTTCACCCATCACCCTTTATTTCGTGTATGCCACATCTTTTGGTCCTCGTCACCGAGCCACCGCTTTCGCTCATCATTGGCCAACGTAGCTCTTCATTGCTCCACCCCACGATGCGCGTGCTGCGTCCGACTCGGCTGGCGCTGACGCGTCTGCGCGACCAGAGCGTTCACCGCCAGCGTCTGCAGCTGCTTACGCGCGCCTTCAGCGACGCCGTGGACCCTGCCAAGCGTCCGCTGGACGGCAGCTTTGAAGACCCTGTCACTTCCGCTGCGGACGCCTCTGCGCCGTACGTTAACGGCCGGACAAACGGCTTCCACAAGGACCAGGACGGCCTGGCACCCGAATCCGTGCAGTTCTTGGCCTCGTACCAGGACGATGAGCAGCACGAGCAGCACGACGTGGACTTCACGGCGCAGCGCATCGGCTTCCCCATCAGCGAACTGGAGATCAAGGAACGCTCCGAGTTCCAGCAACTGCAGGACGAGCAAGACGGCGGCATCCGCGAGGAATCTCGCCAGGAAGCTACGGCCAGAGCGGAGCGCATCATGGCTGTGCTGCGTCACTCCATGTCGGAGCTGGAGATCGGCAAAGTCATCCACCGCATCGCGCAGTACGCCACGCTGCCGCGCGTCACGGGGCTCTCCCGCAAGCAGTTCCTACGCTCTTTGGAGACGAGATTCGGTGAGAATAACAAGAAGGAGTTCGGCTACATGCTGGCCTTTCTACAGGGCCGCGACGACGTCATCGACCAGCTCGAAATCGACTCGAGGATGGGCGGTGAAAGCTCCACCGACGTGGAGGTGGAAGCGACCGGTGAAGACGGACAAGTTACTGAGTCAAAGGACGACTTTGTGGTGCCCAAGATCATGGGGCTGCACCCCGACCTGGTGGCGGACCCCAAGTTCGTCAGCATCGTCTTCTGCTACTGCCGCTTGGCGTGTCTGAACTCGCTCAAGCTCATGCAGCGGCCCGCCGCGGGCTTCAGCCGCGGTACCAAGTCGAGCTTGGGCCAGGTGAAGGCCGACTTCCGCAAGGTGCTGGACATGGAGGGCTACGCGCACTACGCGGACATGTTGGGACTGGACAAGATCAGCGCCAAGGAGGACGACGAAGACATGGACGCCGTGGACGCCGAGTGGGAGGAGTTCAACCTGGAGAACGACCGCATCGACTTCCGCATGCTCATGTCACAGACGGACGGCATCGTCGAGTTCATGGAGAAGGAGCTGTCCAACGAGACGGTCTCCAAGATGCTCGTGGCGATGCTGGCGTCGGTCAAGACGTCCAAGCTGCACCGCAAGATCTTCCAGGAAATGGTGTGCAACATCCAGACGGCTTTCCCAGAGACGTACCACGAGCAGCTGCTGTCCGAGCTGGTGCCGTTCCTTTCAGGAGACAACGCCACGTACGAGGACTTCGACTCGGAAGTAGCCACGAGCGCCTTGCAGCACCACCAGATGCGGAACGAGGCCATCATTCGAGCTCTGCTGGAGACGCGCATGCGCGTGGGACACATTCTGATCAACGACATCGACGAAGTGGAGCCCATTGAGTCGATCTCCAAGAAACTGACCCCGGAGCAGCACGAGAAGGTCATCACGGCGGCCTGGAACATCGTGTCGGTGCTGGACGACCGCAAGTACCACATGTTCTTCACGCGCTTCCTCAAGTACAAGCTGGCGTGGCGGCCGAACCGCACCACGTTCGGCGAGACGTTCCTTTGTGATGTTAGGAAGACGCTCGGCCCACGCGATGCCGAGGCCATCATGCCCATGTTTGAAGAAGTGTACCAGCAGCTGTCCATGGAGACGCTCACGATCTGCCGCGTCAAGCTGCGCCACTCCAGGAAGCTGCTCCGAGGACGTGGCGCGCTGGAGCCGCTGAATGATGCGGGCCGCGCGCGGCTGGAGACGGCGTGGCAGCCCTCGCACTGCGCGTTCTACCGCAATTTGCCCCACGGAGTGACGAAGAAGCACCTGGAGAAGGCGCTGGGCCATGTGGGAGGCGTCAAGCGCTTCTTCCTGTTCTCCAACCCCATTAACGGCCCGCCCGAATCGCCCTATGAAGAGGATCCGGAGGATGAAGAAGATGCCGAATCAGATGAAGACGAGTCAGATGAGGAGAATTCGGATGCTGAGGAGAAACCCAAGAAGCGGAAAAGGAAGAAGACAGTGAAGGAGGTTCCGCTCGAGAACTTGCCCCAGGGCAGGAAGGAGCAGAAGCCATACCAGATGTCCAAGTACAAGGAGAAGATCATCGCCAGCGACCGGAAAACGCCGTACCAGGCCGTAGTGGAGTTCGAGACGGAGAGCGCGTGCCGCAAGGCCACGATGCGCGCGCTGCAGATCTTTGGCGTCATGATGGCAGGCTGGAACGAGTACCGCCCCGTGTTCTCGTCGCCCGCAGACAAGCGCTCGGGCATTACGTTGATGAACGTCCCGTACGGCACCACAGTGGGGGCCCTGGTGGACGAGGTGAATGAGATCATTGCAAAGGCCGGCCTGAACATGAAGGTGTCAGGCCTGGTGCCTCGAGGCGTCATGCTGACCAACGGCCGCTTGGACCTGCACTTCCCGTCCTTCGTGGAGGCGGCGCAAGTCGTCGAGTTGCTGAATGAGCACGTGAGCAAGATGAAGTGTCGCCGCGCGCTCTCGAAGCGCGATGCGGTGCGCTTTAACGAGTTTGTTAAGCTCAAGAAGAAACTGCAAAAGGCCAAGAACGAGGAGGAGGCAAAGGCCGAGGAGGAGGCACAGGCGGCGCTTGAGGAGGATCTTGCTGCTCTTGAGGAAGAGGAGGAGGAGGACTTGCCTGACGATGAAGAAGAAGAGGAGGACGTCGGTGGCATCAGTATTGACCCTGCTTCGAAGGAAGGCACGGACAAGAAGAAAACGACCAGGTACATTCTGGAGATGTCGGAGACCGCGGAAGAATACTTCGCCGAGTGGCTCGAGACCGAGGCCAACATGACGGAGGAGAAGCGCGCACTCAGCGAGGTGCCTCGCCCGTTCGACGTCACGTGGACGTCAATGCCGAAGCCCAGGAACCGACACATGTACCTTTAGACCTGCCGATAGACAGACGGCGACAGGGATAGCAGGCCAGAAGCTCGACGTGGTCAAGCACAACACAACTTGGGCAGAAAACACTTGATTTGTGAATAGATACTTAGACGCATGAACACACAAGTACGAAGACAAACCACAATTTGTTTGCTTTTTAGCAGATCTTTTTCGCGAGAATCGTGCATTTTACGTTAAATAAGCCGGCGTCTGGAAGCGTTTGGAACGACC
>JAABLK010000211.1:6350-18576 GCA_012295415.1 Phytophthora chlamydospora | reverse complement strand
CATGTCGTTGTTGCAGCCCATTCGCCAAGATGCTGCGGATGACCCCTGTGCGCCGCTCCTTGGCGCTGCGGCGGCTTAGCTCCTCGGCCGCTCAAGCCACGCAGAAGCTGTGGCCGGATGTGTACAACCTGGACGCCACGCATTGCAGCGACTCGCTGGTGAGCGAGGGCGACCTGCAGGTGCTACCGAACGTGATCACGGAGGACGAGGAGATGGTCGTGGCCGACGAGTGCTCGCGCATCCTGCGCCGCCGCCGCTACGAGGAGGACCACTGGGACAACGCCATCGTCAAGTTCAAGGAGATGGAGCGCTCGCGCTGGTCCGCCGAGACGCTGTGCATCCTGCAGAAGGTGCGCGAGGCCGCCATCCTGCCCCAGGAGCTCACGTACTTCCCGGCCGTGCACGTCATCGAGCTGGCCGAGGACGGCTACATCAAGCCCCACGTGGACTCCATCAAGTTCTCGGGTCGCGTCGTGGCTGGCATCAACCTGTTGTCCCCGAGCATTATGCGCTTCAAGGAGGAACACGGCGACTCGGTCATCGACGCCTACCTGCAGCGGCGCTCCATGTACATGATGACCGGCAGGGTGCGCTACCACTACACGCACGAGATCCTGCCGGGCGCGCAGGTCTTCCGCGGAGAAGTGCCCGTGAACCGCACGCACCGCATCTCCATTATGCTGCGCGATGAGTTCCTCGAGGAGCATGTCGCCAAGTACCACACGCCCTTTGCCAAGCCACAAGTCGACGCGCAGTGAGAGAGAGAGAGAGAGAGAGAGAGAGCGGCAACGTCCCAGGCAATTAATATTAGGTTGTTGATTGACGTCGCTTACAGTGTGGTGTCCTGTCCGTCGCTGAGTCTTCGTCTAAGAAAACGCCGCGATGGTCGCGTGGCACTGCAGTGCTGTGTCTCCTTCCGATCCGCCCGCGCTCTCTATCGTACACGACAAGCTTTTCCTCCTCGAGCAACTTGGAATCCAGCAAAACTGACGCTTCCTTCCTCTCAGACGACAACGCGCACGTTGCTCTTGAACTTGGAGGGGCCCTTTGATCTCGAGCGGGGTTTCTCTGCGAAGCGGTAGTCGGCGCGGTTGCTGTTAACTACGCGCGTCTCCTTCTTGGCGGACTGCGCGATGGCGTCGGCCTTGCTGATGCTCTCCAGGGACGAGACAATCTCGGCTGCGCTCGGTCTCCTCGACGGGTTGTGTGACCAGCAGCGCGCCATGAGCTCCGCCCACTTGATATTGCACTGGCCGGGCTTCATAATTGGTCGACAGCCCGAGAGCACGTACTCGCTGATCTCGGCGTTCGAGTGCATGTCTGCGTACGGCAATTCGCCTGTGGTGAGTTCCCACATGATGAGGCCGAAGCTGAAGATGTCGACGGCCTGCGGACTCGAGCTGTCGCTCGGGAACGCCCCCTTGAGAACGCGTTCCTCGCCCAGCTTCAACAGCTCGGGCGCTGTCCACCGCAGTAGCGCGGCGCGCTCGTCGATGCTGTTCATCCTACTCCTATCAAAGCCCACGGCCTCGGCCACTCGTCTCGTTCCAAAGTCGGCCAGCTTGGCGTTCCACGAGTCGTCCACGAGGATATTGGTGCTTTTCAGCTGTCCGTGGACGAGCGGCGGATCTGCGCTGTGTAGATAGAGCAGCCCCCGTGCGGCTCCCAGAGCGAGACGTAGTCGCAGACTCCACTTCAGGTTCACCTTCTTCTTTGACGCTTGTTCGTTGACCCCTCCAGGCGCGCTGGCTGAACTGGTCGACGCCGCTCGAGAAAGCGGCTCCGAGCCTTTGCGTTTGTGTCTCCGGCTGGACGCCGACGCCTTGGGCGCGTGTAGCACGTTGAAGAGCGAGCCGCGCGTGCAGTACTCGCTGACGATGCAGAAGTAGTCTTCCTGCAGACACGCGCCCATGAAGAGCACCGTGTTGGGGTGTCGCAAACTGCCCATGCGCGTGGCCTCCACCTCGAGCTCCATCTCGACGTTCTCGCGCGCCGACGGCTTGGACGGCAGCGAGATCATCTTCATCTTCTTGACGGCCACGACGCTGCCGCGGTACGAGCCCTTGTAGATCACGCCCGATGGGCCCTCCCCGATGACGTTCAGACACACCACCTCGTCAGCCTGCAGCAATAGCAACGGTTAGCATTCGTAGCGAAGGGAAGAGAAAATAAATGGAGAGGCCCCAGACGTACCGCGAGCAGGGACGTGGTGCCGAAGGTGGACGTCTCGTTGGACTGCTGCACGTAGCTGTGGCTGGTCTCGTCCAGCTCGGCCTCGAGCTCGGCGGCCATGTCGCTGTCGGGCAGGCACTTGGACAGACAGAAGCCCATTCTCCTCTCTATCGGCTTGACCGCGGGACCAACTTTGAGCGACTGCCAGCGCCTCTGCCCAACGAACGAGCGATTTTGTATT
The DNA here is from genome assembly GCA_012295415.1 of Phytophthora chlamydospora. Taxonomy (NCBI): domain Eukaryota; phylum Oomycota; class Peronosporomycetes; order Peronosporales; family Peronosporaceae; genus Phytophthora; species Phytophthora chlamydospora. Next base: position 16,163 of record JAABLK010000211.1, on the reverse strand, counting down.
TTTGACCGATTTACGACGCAATATGAAGCAGATGGCCACAGCCGGGGCGTTAGGGTTAACTTTTGTGCTCGTTCACTGACTCCCACCGGCCCTGGGAATCGCCGACCTTCTTCTTGACCGCTACGCGGGCTTGAAGAGAGTGAAGAAGGAGGCAGCAAGCCACGAAGGCCGGCCGTGGAGGCACGTTTTGGTCGGGTTGTGTGTCAAGGTGCCTCGGGCCAAAACCTCGGGCTCGTCTTCATCGCGGCAGCGTGACACGGCGTGTCTATACTTGGTTGTTAAAGCCGGACTCGAATTGCCCGTTCGAGCAACAAGAACGAGCACAACGCTCGTTGGCAATTTGATTGTTGGCGTGGGCTGCCTGGGCTTTTGAGCGTCTGGCGGCTCGGAAGGCATCACCTTCCATTGTGGTGCTCGCCACCAGCTGCAGTGCAGACTACAGCGCTGTCGCCAGTCTCGTTGCGTTTCGGGGGCGAGTCTGCGTTGCAGCCTGCAGGGCGTGTCTGATCGCGGACCAGAGCACCATCAAGTTCCGGCCGGGTCAGTCACTGGCCTGCTCCGGTAAATCCGCTGCGGCGACGAGCGGTGGGTGGCAGTCGTAATTGCATTGACTTGCTCGGGATTTGCCTCCCTCGACGGCCGGCGAGCGATTTCGAGGTGTCGCCTGTTGCGTCGACCGACAAATTGCCAGCGACAATATACGCCACAATCGACCGCAGCAGCAACTTGCTCACGAGTCTCGTTCGGTGAACCACCACCCGGTGGTGTGTTTTCGACTTGGCTTCTCTTGCCACCCAAGCCGCGTCTGTGCGAACCGGCCGGCGCGCGTGCGTGGACGGAGCTTGACTTGTCCCTCGAATCTAAGACTTTGTGGTCTTGAATCTTACAAATTGTAGCACAAAAGGATGGCTTCCTCCGAGTCTCAGTGAGTTTTGACTCGAAACTCATGAGCACCACCGATCTAAGACTGATCTATTGATAAAGAGCCCAAAGACCCCAGTCCTGGACTGCTGCGGGTTTTCATTGGTAAGCCTAAATCCTGGTACACAAATGCATGAACATGTTGGCTCAGGTTTCCAGCTGGCCTGCGACGTCACGATGATCTGCATCTTGTGCATCCGGCGGAGCGCTACGCTCAAGGCGATTTCTTTCGTCGCCGTCGAGAGGTGACAATGACAATATGGATCGGTTAGGCAGCGCGCCGATTGCTTGACCTCACACAGGCCATGATGTGGGCATAGGGAATTTCGCTCGCTCGCGAGGATGGCAATCGAGTGCAGACCCTGCACGACATCGTCGGCCGGTGGTTGAATCGACGGCAACAGGCCAGCAAGGCTGCGGAGCTACATGTATGGTAGCTATCTATGAAATGCACTTCTACTGCAACTACGATGTGGCCTGCTTTGCCCCGTCCTGCTCCGTGGCCAGTTCGAAGCGCAGACGCACAGCGAAGTCGGGCGCGAACTTCTTGTGGCCGTGTTTGGCGTCCTTGGCCACCTTGTCGATCTCGCTCTTGGAAAACACCAACTCCAGGTGATCGCTACCTTGCACGCGCGGCACGAACGCCGTGTGGAACCAAAAGTGGCCCAGAGCTCCTCCCGTCCGTCTTCGGAGCTCCACCTTGACCTCGTCCCAAACGAACACTCGGTTGCAGCGCATCTCGAGCTCCACGATGTCCTCGGCGTTCTCACCTTCGGTACTTGGACGCCGTTGCCGCTGGAAGCTTCCAGACAGGTCGTACACTGCGGCTCGCGGTCGAATGGCGCCGCACTCGACTCGGACGCGCCAGTCAGCGGCCTTGGCGTTGGTTTTCTTGTGGTTGGTGATGCCGCCCAGCACCACCGCGACGAGGACGAGGTTCACGCGAGCAGGAAGCACCGGCTCGGCGTGTGGCCGTGGAGTCGATGCAATGACCCCTCGCGGTGACGCAGCCTGGGTCTCCTGTAACCATAGCGCATGGTAGTCGTTTAGTGTCATCTCTCGTTCGCGAGCCTCTGCGTCCTCGAACGACCCCAGACTTTCAAGGTCGTTGGCGCTCTCAGAGCGGCGACACAGCTCGCCGAAGTAGCGTACGAATCGTCGCTGGCTGAGGATCGTCACGCCTTGCAGCTTCAGCGAGCGTGCAGCCGCGAAAAACTCGAGTGCGCCGTGAGAGGATCGCCACATGCGGACGTAGAGCATGTAGACGCAGAGCATGACTCCGGTCCGGCCTTTGCCGGCCTTGCAGTGCACCGCAACGACGTTCTCTGGGTTCGCATTGAGCCAGGCATGCACATCCCGGCAAAACGGCAGCAACATTGACAGCGGTGGGGGTGAATGGTCTTCGAAGCCGAACTCGGCGACCCTGCCGTGGAACTTCTCGTCGGGCGCGTAGCGGCGCTCGACGCAGAGGTTGTAGACGCGATATCGACCGGGATGGCGTTGCTCGAAGAACCGCAGAACATCTCGGTAGTGGTTGCGGTAGATGCCCTCGAGCATCTCGGCCGGGTAGCCTAGCGCCACGAGCCGCTGGGTGACGTAAGTCAAGTCCAAGTCGAAGCCGTCGCAGGAGAACCGTCGCTTCTCCTTGGACACCAGGTGCTTCAGGCGGTTGGTGAGGCCTCCAGTGTGTCTTCTCGACGACGTCGGGCTTGAGGAAGGCGAGGAAGACGACGGCATGGGGGATACTCGTTCCGGGTCGAGTTGAGCGTCGATCTTGAGCTCCGATCGCGCGAAGAGGGTTCTCCCGATGCTTGGCGGGGAGTGGTTTATCGGTGACGGGGGTGGTGCACGTGGGGATTCGAAGGCGTCTTCAACGGGTCCCCATGCCGTCACTGGTGACGGAGGAGAGATCGACTCGACTGACGAGGCAGGAGACGATGGGGCTTGATCGGATGCTGCCGCCTTGGAGTCTTTGGCTTTGTGCAGGCTTTTCTCACTGTGCCCGATGTGCTTCACCCTCGTGAGCGACAACATTCGTTGCATGATGGAGCGGTGGTTTCTACCCTCGATGATTTGTGTCGAGCGCTGGAGTATGCAGAGAGAATCGATGGAGTGAGTCGCTGGACACTTCGGGAGCGTGCCAAGGAGAAGAAATTTGAGAACCGCACCACGAAGCGACCACGGACGAGTGACAAGAGCAAAGTGAAGCAATGCCTCGTGACGATGCTGCGCTCAATGTCTTCTATTTCGAGGCGAATTGAAACCAATCTTGGTCTGAACATGAAAGTGAGAGCTTCGTTCAAGCACAAACGATGAAGCTGGTGTTTTTTTCGTATCGAAGCCTGATTGAACATGCTGCTCTCAGTCAAAGTCGACTTCCGGATTGACAGCGTCGAGGGCAGGCGAATCGTAGTTGGTGTACAGCGCATACTGGTAAACCAAGTGGGGGATGGACGGCTTGAACGCTCGCGAGCGACAGCCTAGCAACTCGTGCATCATGGCCGCGTTTTCTTCTACACAAAGGTAGTCAGGTCATTGAATCCTTCTTGACAACATGGAGACTGGAAGCGCACGTACCGATGGTGGTGAGCAGGATCTTGCTCTCCTTGGAACGCAGCAACAGCTTGACGGTTTCCGCGTAGAGCTCCCAGACCTCACGGGTGATGAAAGGGGGGTCCACTACGACGAAATCAAAGGTGCCGGCCAGCTCGGACGGCACGTCTTGGGGCTTGTGGAAGTCGAAAAGGACGAAGTGATCACCTTCAGATTCGAACTTGGGGTCGAACTACCAATGGGAAACACCGAAACGAGGTTAGGAAGCGCTTGCAGCCGAAAGCAAAGGACAGTGCGCTGCTACGTGTACGTCAAACAGAAAGCACTCGCGACTGGAATCGTCGCTTTGCTGGGCCTTGACGGCGAAGTAAACGCTCGGAGTTGACAAGAAGGCGACACGGCCGCCGCATCCCGGCGTCTCGACGATCGCTTCCTTTGCGAGTGTGGCCACCGTGTCGGCAGAGTACCAATACTGGTTCAACTCCTCCTTCTGCACAAGAATACATGTACAAACGAGGTAAGACTCGGACAGGGACGCAAGGCATACGTAGACAAACCTCGGGAAACTTCTGCCAAAATGTACGCGTTCGGCGCGTCTTGGCATCGAGTTGCTCAGATCCGTTCTTCATCGCGCAAATGCTCCCGTTCCCGTCAGCTTCTCTTGTGTGGAAGGAAAAGAACCTCAACGGACGCTGCTGAACAACGAAACGGCTCGTCCATAAAGTACATGCATTTGTCTCTAGTCTACCTTTCAAGAAGAGAACACCCTTGTCGGTGACTCTAGCTGTTTGCTCGTCCTGGAGATCGAACCAAGCCAACTCGAAAGAGCTGGTCCAGGACGGCGTTGGACGACTCCCTCTTGATCGATCCTCTGGACGAGCGCGACGGCGGAAAACCTGACAGCGAATCCGTAGTACTAGACCTGCTCTCGCCTGAACGCTCTAGTGAGATCGCTCGTGCCAGCTCCTCGGACTCCAACGGTTTGCACTCCAACACACTCTCCACCAACGCGCGCTGCAGACGCTGGTACGACGAGTGCGTCTCACAGCCACCTGAACACGCACACGAGCCTCCGTACTCCGCCGGCAAGTTCTCCGCGTCAATGAACTCCAGCAATGCCGACGCGGTCTCGCTCTCCGTCAGGATGTTCGTCTTGGCGCGCGTGGCTTCGTTCAGCAGCGGCTTGACGCCCTTCCACGCCAGGCCGAACCACGACGGCACGTTCACGATGAAGATCTTGAACGACCGCTGCGGGTAGTGGCGCTGCATGACGCCCGTGCAGCGCCGGATGAAGTCGAACGCCTCGCCGCCCATGTCGCGCATGCCCATGCCGCGCGCGTCCAGCACGATGCACATCTTGTGCGTCTCGCTGGCGGCGCACGCGTCGCACGGACACATCTGGTGCGCCGCGTACTTGAGCGTGAACTCCATGGCGAATAAATAGTGTCGGAAGAGCGCGTCCGGCGTCACGCCGAGCTTCTTGAGCTGCGGGATGTTGATACTGCCCACCTTCTCGAAGTACAGCGGGTGGCCCAGCTTGTCGTGCTTGTGCAGGTACTGCGTGTAGTGTCTGCAAGCAACAGAGATTAGTTAGTCAAGCTCAACATCGACGTGAGCCAGGGGCTGTTCGTACGTTTTGATGGTGTCGTAGTGCATCTGCGGCATGGCAAGGATGGAGTCGACCCTCATCTTCCTCCTCCACTCCAAGGTGCGCTCATAGCGCTCTGCCGCCTTGCGCAAGTCCCCATTCTCCGCGACGAGGAAGGCCGGCGGGATCTCCATCTTCTGGTTGTTTGTGTGCCAGGAATGTGAGCCTTTCTGAACGACACCACGAGCCAGGAGTGCAAAGGAATCAGAAGCTGAACGCATCGGACTCCGAGAGCAATGCGATGCAAGCCACGGACCTTGGGGGAAGTGTGCCGGAACACCCGTGTCCGGCCAGCCTCGTGCTGTGCCGGGGCGTCTCTCATTTCGGTCTGGTGCTGCGGTCTGGGCGCTTTGAGTTGTCCGGACTCCGGACGCAGGGCGGACTCCGCACTCGGGGCAGATTCAACAGCAGAAAACGGCTCGAAGGTTTTTTACATTTACACACGCAGTCGTGACTAAGTTTTTTTAAACTATCGCATCTTGTCGTCACTGCGCTGCGCCGTTTCCGCCGCGGCGTTCGCATGCGATGTCGGCTGGTCGTCGGTCTCTACTGGACTGGCTTCCGCCTTGGCGCGCGGCGACACGACGGGCGAGCGCTCAGGGCTCGCGGCCAGAGGTGCAGCTGGCGTTGGCACCTTCAGCTTCAGCTGGTCGATGGCCGCCGAGATGGCGTCCACCCAGTTGTTGAGCACGAACGCCGTCGGCGCGTACAACAGCAGCGAGTGGCCGTTTGCCGCCATGAGCGGCGTGACGATCTCGAAGCTGTTGTTCTGCTTGGCAGTCTTGTGCACCAGCGTATCGTGCGTCAAGGACACGATCTGGTAGATCTCCGAGTCCAGCGACTTGGCGAAGCGCAGGAACTGCGGGTGCAGGATGAAGAGCTGGCGGTGCCAGATGGGGTTGAACTGCTTGTGGCGCAGCGAGCGCTTGAGCAGGTACCCAGCCTTCAGCACTTCCTCGCTAAAGAACCCGGGCGGAATGGACCGACAGAAGCCTTCGTCGTCTCCATCCAGGGAGAAGTTGTCGTCCGCTCCGCTACTTCCGATCCGGAAGAGCTGGTCCAACACAGCAGTAGCCGAGGACTCTCGCTTGATCGGCCCCATGGCTGGAGGCGGAGGGGATAACGCTGGCGTCGTCTCTGTAGACACATCGCCTTCACTACTAGACCTGCTCTCGCCTGAACGCTCTAGTGAGATCGCTCGTGCCAGCTCCTCGGACTCCAACGGTTTGCACTCCAACACACTCTCCACCAACGCGCGCTGCAGACGCTGGTACGACGAGTGCGTCTCACAGCCACCTGAACACGCACACGAGCCTCCGTACTCCGCCGGCAAGTTCTCCGCGTCAATGAACTCCAGCAATGCCGACGCGGTCTCGCTCTCCGTCAGGATGTTCGTCTTGGCGCGCGTGGCTTCGTTCAGCAGCGGCTTGACGCCCTTCCACGCCAGGCCGAACCACGACGGCACGTTCACGATGAAGATCTTGAACGACCGCTGCGGGTAGTGGCGCTGCATGACGCCCGTGCAGCGCCGGATGAAGTCGAACGCCTCGCCGCCCATGTCGCGCATGCCCATGCCGCGCGCGTCCAGCACGATGCACATCTTGTGCGTCTCGCTGGCGGCGCACGCGTCGCACGGACACATCTGGTGCGCCGCGTACTTGAGCGTGAACTCCATGGCGAATAAATAGTGTCGGAAGAGCGCGTCCGGCGTCACGCCGAGCTTCTTGAGCTGCGGGATGTTGATACTGCCCACCTTCTCGAAGTACAGCGGGTGGCCCAGCTTGTCGTGCTTGTGCAGGTACTGCGTGTAGTTTGCTTTGATGGTCTCGTAATGCGTCTGGGGCATTGCTAGGATGGAGTCCGCCATCACTTCCTTCCTCCAGGCCAGGGTCGTCTCATAGCGCTCGGTTGCCTTGACGATATCTCCGTTCTCGGCGATCACGAAGGCCGGTGGGACCTTCATTGAAGCCGCTTTCTGCAGAGACTTTGGTATGTCTCCATTCCCTTCCAAGCGCTCAGATTCCGATGCTTCCAGGGCCACCACCGTGAAGTTCCAGTTGCCAATTGTATGCTGGAAGTTGTGCTCATCCACAGGTTTGATCTGCCGCGCGGTGACGATTTTCCCCGGGAAGAAAACTTCCACCAGAAAGACGAACACGGCCGCAGCGAGGCCGACGTAGACGGCAGGAGGCACCACAACAGACCCGAACACGTGCGTGAAGACCGATATGGCGCCCAAATACGCGAGGACGATGCCGCACGAGAGCTTGAAAATCTGCCGATAGGTGCCGCGTAATGTGCCACGAAGGTCCACTTTCTTCCGGTCTATAGCGCGCGTGGCACGAACGAGAATGCGCATAGGGCGCTTTCCGTGGAGTACCACGCGATAGAAAGCTCGACCTTCGTGCTTCAGGAAACGTTGGCACGGCACACGAACCCGACCGCCATCCGAGAAGCGAAGAACTAACGTCATCGAGCGCCGCACGTCCTGCAGCAGGATAGGGCGGCCCACTTCGACGTCTCCTCTCGTGGATAGCAGCACACGAGCGCTCGTACTTGGATGGCCACCTTCGTCCGTGCTCTTCTCGTCCACTTCATCTCCTTTACTGACGTTTTCGCTTTGCTTGACGTCCTTGATGTCCATCGTCTTGATGGAGGGAAGTTCCTGGCCGTGCATCTCAAACAGGATCGTCTTGCCGCGACCGTCGCACCGCAAGAAGCCACCTTGCACCGGCGCCGCCTCCTGCTGCTTGCTGAAGTGCGTGATGACGCGATTGAACTTGGACCGCATGCGGTTCGAGTCTGCCACGTCGATGATGAGGTTCCGGTCCCCGTAGTACATGACCTTGCCCATCGTTCGCAGCGCCGCCGTGGCCAAGTTGAGCTCCACTTGTGTAGGCTTACCGAACGTGGTTTCAGCCATGTTCTTGGTCGTGCGGGCCAAGTTACTGAAGAAGAGGATGTTGTCCTCTTCGTCGGACAAGTCCGAGCTGCTGTCGTCTCCGTCCGTGTCCGATTGCAGCTGGTAGAAGGACAGGTACATTTCTCCAGGCGTGTTGGACTCCTTGGGGCCGAAGCAGCCGTTCTTGGTGCTGGGACCGACGCCCATCTTGTTGTTCCAGACGCGGCCGTCCGCGTCCACGAGCACCACGACGTCTCCGTAGCTCACGGGCGTGCCCACGCCCAGTCCGCAATTGGACAGGATGACAAAGCTCGACGCCTTGAATTGCTTGGTGCCGCATGCCGTGATGGGGGGTACGCATGCCAACTCGTCCTGCTTCTGCGGGTTCTTGGAGCCCAGGAACCTCTTGCCGCCCTCGAAAGTGCCCACATAACCTCCCTGATCCTCTGCGTCTGCGTACTTACTGCGTGCGAAGAGCCGGATAGTGTCGCCGTAGCGTACGGCTACATGAGGCGGAGAGCTCTTGGACACCGTGTCAAGCGGCATGGACCCGCGCACAGCGACATCGTGCGGGTGTCGCTGGTGATACAGCGGCGGACTGAAGGCCGGGGTGCTGCGCGTAGCTGCTCGAAGACGTGGAGGCTCCGGAGGCGTGTCCATTGAGGTGCTGCCGTTGCTGTCTCCACTGGCGCTGCCACTGCGCCGGAACGGGATGCTCAGGCCGCGGCCGCTGTTGCTGTTGACGCTGGAATCGTCGTCAGGTTTGGTACGTCGCCGCCGGGAACGAAGTGAAACACCTGAGAAGAGCGTGTTGCCATTGGGGGTCGCCGTCACGCCCTTCACGGCGCCCAGGAGCTGCATCGCGACGGCGGATATTCCTCTCTGACCCCCGACGAGGACAGTGTTGCTCTCTCCCCATGCGGTAAAAACTAGTCGGTGCGCGACGCAGTAACTTTACATATTTTATATAAATACATATTATGCGATATATAGTCTCATGTTGGTTTGTAACTAAGTTTAATTGAACTGTAACATCTCATAAACCGGCGATAGTTGGTGAAAGAGGGTAAAGTTGTAGGGTCGTGCGAAAGCGTGCCGACGGTTTTAAGGTGTTCAGCACCGGGACGGATCTGTGACGTGTGCAAGGCGAATGCCGTGGCTCCGGGACTGACAGCTTTTTTTCACGACGGACCGAGCTGTTGCTGGAAGATCACACACTATGTTGTAACGTCGGAGAGCATGGCCTGCGAACGTGGGCCCAGTGGATTTTGATCGCTGTGTCCGCCGCAGCAACGATCGCTGTCCGATTCTTTGGTCGATGTCGGCAGCTCGACGCTCCTACGCATCGGAGAAGAGACCAGCCACAGAAAGCCAGTGTTTCACGCTCGTGGTGTTGAATTGAACCACGTGCGCGCCGCCGCGAAGAAGACGAGCTCTCGCTTCGTGTAAACGTGAATGGCGGTCGTGGTGTAATTGCCTTGCCGGCGCTGGTGTTGGCCAAAACGAATGGTGTCGGTCTGCTCCACCTTGACGAAGAGATCGACGGCACCCGATCTGTTTCTTCGGCGTCGTCAAAGCAGGATAAGTCTGAGCCTTTCCACAAGTAAATGGGCTTAGGAGATGGCCAGGAAGTCTGATCAATAGCTTGACGGCCAGTCATTCAGGCAGCCTCGTCTGGCTTGCAGTGTTCGCGTATCTTGTCTGTCGTGGCGCGCTGCCGCTGGGGTCTCCGCTGGCTGCAGCGTAGGAAGATCACTTGCCTACATTTACTGCTCGACTTCAAGAGTCA
>JAABLK010000210.1:0-41798 GCA_012295415.1 Phytophthora chlamydospora | reverse complement strand
GCCCGAGCCATTGTCGAGCTGCAGACCGAACGAGTCACCGTGGCCAGTGTACACGTAGTAGAGATCCCGCGCCTGCGACGCCAGGACGGAGACGTATCGAGTGCCTTCGTACGTGTTCACCGACTTGCCCGTGTGGTCTGACGGACTACGCAGGATTTCACGAGCAGGCTCGAGTTGCTCGAGCGCAGCCGTGGTGAGGTTCTGCAGCGGCTTGGTGACGTACTGGATCTGGGTCGCACCCTCGAAGAAGATGTCCTCGCGCCATGTACCCGACGCGTTCTGGTTGATCTGCGGGTCGTAGTACACGGCGTCGCTCACGAGGGCCGACCGAGGCTCGTACATCTGCCAGACGCTGTTGGCGCCGTAGGTGAAACCGGTCGCGCCGCCGTACACGCCGTGGTACAGACCTGTGCGCACCTGCGAAGCGTTCCAGATCTGACGCGTCAGACTGAAGCTGTCGTGAGCTCCCTCGTAGTGGTTCTCCAGGTCGAGCACAGGGCCCGTGAAGCGGTCTCTCATGGTGGCGATGTTCTCGTAGTTCTTGGTCGAGTCCCAGCCAACCGCAGGCGTGAACTTCGAGGTCGGGTCGGGAGTGGCGTGGCCGGACTGCACCGCGTCGATGGACACACGGTCCTCTTCGTTCTGCAGCATGATGTGGCCGTACGGCAGCGGCGTGACCTCGGGCTTCACGATCCAGCTATTCGTCGGGTGGAACAGAATCACCGACTCGTAGCCCTGAGTGCTCTCCGACTCCTTCAAGCCGCGACGCATGCTCGCCCACACCGATGAAGTGTCTTCAATCGGCGCAAGCAGTGAAGGGAGGTCTTGGTCGGGATCCTCAGCGTACGCAGCTTGGACTTCCGACATGTTCCACGACCACAGCGCGTTTGAGTCACCGCCGAGGATCTTCGGCAGACCAGGGTACCGGTTGCCAATGTATTGACCCCATTCGTACGCGTTCGACTCGTTGAAAATTGGCGTGGTGCTGTGCCAACCGCCGTTCACGTACATGCCCCACGTCGGCACCAGAGCAATGAGGATACCGTAGCTCGCAGCCAAGTCGACGGTCCAGTCCACCAACTCGAAGTACGCCTCGTTCGGCTTGGTCGGGTCCGAGTTGTTGAACGGCAGGTCGCCATAGAAGTTTTCACGCGTGGTGCCATCCAGCTCGGAGATCACGACGGTCTGGACGACGTTGTAGCCCTGCTCAGCGCGCGTCTTGAGGTAGAAGTCGATGGAGGTCTTGTTGAGGCGGTGCATGAGCTCCCAGGCCGTGTCGGCCTGCCAGAAGAAGGGCTCTTCGGAGGCAGTGCGGGTGAGGTATCTGCCATCGTGCGGGGCTGTGATGGCGAGGTCTTTCCAGGACGGGTCTGCTGCGGTGGCAGTGGAGGTGAGACCCGCCAGCGAAACGAGACCGGCGAGTGCGGCGTAGATCTTCATCGGTGTTGTGCAACGACGAGTGAAGCTTGGTTACTTGGCCCGAAGGAACTTGCAGAATGACCGGAGGATAGCGAGCTGGGATTTCTTGTCACGGAGTCCGTGATTGTTCCAAGCGCTGGCGCTGCCCGCTTCATACACGAAGCACTGCTGACGTCGTTTACCGTGATCCCGAAAACCGCATCATCGCCTGCTGGTATTTACCGTTTACCAGCAGGCGACGGGATCACGTCGAGTTTCGCGTCACGAAGTGGTAGAGTGCCAGCCATTTCGGCCACCTCACGCCCCCGACTTCTTAGCGTTAGCAGGCATTGCCGGCAGTTCTTGGAAAGGTTGTTGACCCGATCGAGGCTAGCTAGTTAGTTGCAACCAGAATTTGCGAACGTGGTGTATTGGACAGCGTTGGCGTGCGAGCTTCAACCACGCATTGTGGGGTCTGCTTGGGTAGAAGCGGTCACGACGCATGTCCACGTTCTTCGAAAGCTTCTTGACCCCAGCTGGTGACCATGTGATCTTCAGCGATCGGGATCTGCTTCGCGAGTTGAGTCACGCGTCCGTCACTGCACTGCAGTGCACAGGGCTCCCCCAAAAGCCTCGAGTCAAAGCGGCACTTGCTTGAGAGCCCTTCTTCGGTCTGAAAACCCACACACACCGTCTCAACAAGACCTCCATCGATACCTCAATGGTGGTGATCTCCGAGCAGGCTTCACAGCGACCTGACGTTTAGCATCGACCAAGCCTAGCGGCATCTCATTGCAACCGCAGACGTTGCTGCCAGTAGCAACGCTCTCATCGATTTTCACCTGGCCCGTGAATTGGGTTGGCGATGAGCTCCTAGAGCTTGATTGAGTCCCAGTATTCAGGCCAGGACGAGTAGACCTGGCTGTTGTTCTGTTGCTTGGGCGTGCAAGCACTTCGAACTTGGCGCATTGCCGCTTTCAATAAAAAAAAAATTAGGCCCTCGAAATTTCGAACTCGCTTGGTCAAAACGTTTCAAACATCTTCCTTACAAACCCCAAGTCAATTTAAAAAAAGGCGGCAAGAATGAAAGGCGAGGCATCCTGCTCTCCCAAGCGCGCGCGCTCCAGCGCCGACAGCCCGCCAGCCAGCGGCAAGAAGCGCCGGTTGTCTTCTCCTGACGGTACGATTCGTGACTCCACGCTGCGCATCGTGGCCGAGACGCTGCGCTCTGAGAACCAGCAGCTCCTGCAGGATCGCGACGTCTTGGAAAAGGAGAAATTGGGGCTACAGGACCGACTAAAAAAGGCCCAGCGCAGCCTGCGCGACCTGGAGGACGACATGGCACGCGTATACCGGCAGCAGAAGCAGAATAGGGGCCCGAAAGAACTGCAGGAGCAAAAGAAAAATGTGCAGGATCCTGGAGGACCGGAAGAGTCTAAGGATATCAACTCTACGGCGCTCTTTTCCGAGCAGACCACGGCCGAGATGGACAAGTTCCTGGAGAGCTGTGGACGCTGGCAGAGCAGGCTGGCCAGGATGAGCAGAGATCTGCAGGACAGAGTGGAGAAACTGGGAGAACAGGAGGTGCAGGGCGTCCTAAGGGACCTGGTGACGAGCGTGGAGCTGCAGACCTGGAAGACGCAGGTGCAGGTTCAGGACGTGGAGTTACAGTGGGCGCTCTTGCTGCAGGCCGATACTGCTAGCTACTTAAAAGAGATCTATAGGGCCAGACTGGACACCGAGATGTTCGAAGCCATGGAGAAGCAGCTCATGGACGACCGCGTCGTGGAACTGGAGACGCAGTTGGCTCAAAAGCGCGCGGTGGAGAGGGAGAAAGAGATGGAGCTGGCGTCCCTAAGAGCGGATCAAGAGGAGATCATGCACTCGAGCCACGTGGTGCCAAACGAAGAGTTTAAGGCTTTAGAGGAGGAGAAGAAGGCGATGAGCGCAGAGCTCAAGAAGCTGAAGGAGCAGGAGGCACAGCAGAAGGACGAGCGGCAACGTGCGGACGAGGAGTGTGCGAGCTTGAAAGAGCAGAACCAGAAGCTGGCGGAGGAGACGCGCGAGCTGCGTGAGAAGCAGGAGACGAGCGAGTTTGAAGGCACCAAGCGGAACATGACGCAGGATGAAGAAATCAAGAAGCTGCAGACCCAACTGCAAGCTGCCAAGACGAAGGAGGCGAGGATGACTGCGGTGCTGAAGCGTGCGGAAAGGGAGAGGGAGAAGAGTAAGCAGCGGAAGGAGGAGCTCCAGATCCTGTACGCCAAGTTCAGCTCGACGATGGACGCGGTGTCTGAGAAGACCATGAGGCTTGAGGAGCTCGAGCAAGAGCTGAAAAACGCGCAGAGCAATGCACGTGAAGTGCAGGGCCAGAATGAGCAGCTTGAGGAGCAGATTGCTCGGCTACAGCAGGAGAAGGCGGAGTTGTCAGCGGCGCAGCACCTGGAGAAGGACAGCATGAGCAAGACGCAGAAGGAAAATGCAGAGCTGAAAGAGCTGGCGTCCCAGCAGAAGCAGCTGTCAACCGACATGGAGGCCGAGATCGCCGAGCTGAAGGCCCAGAATGAGGTTTTGAAAGAACAGCAAGTGACGAAGGAGCACCAAAGTGTGGGGCAGCCGTCCAATGAAGGCGACAAGCGGACAACGCCTATGTACAGCGAGGACACGTTGGTGGCTCAAGTGGCGGAGAAAGAGGCGTTGCAGATGTTCGTGCAGCGCTATTACTGTGCCGCCGAAGCGAAGTGCAGCAAGCTCTTACAGCAAGTCGGCGAGTTGGAGGCGCAGAAGGCGTCGCTCCAGGAGCAGACCAAGGCGTCCTGCAGCGTACTACGCACGTGCGTCAAGGCCGATTCCTGCGATGACTCTGTTCGAGCCTCGCTGTTTGACGTCATGGCGAAGCTGGAAGGGTTGGCATGATGGAGCTACCCTACCAGCAATCTTCCGTAAACCGAACTGTGTAAGGCGGCGCCGTGGCTCCGATATCGTCTCGATGCAATTGGCGCCCAAGTTCCTCCCACTTGTCAAGCCGTTTCCTCACAGTGAAGAAGCGCTTCGCGGCGTCACATTTACCGAGTGGTCCTCCGAGGAGCCACCATAATGAGACCTCGACAAGAACGCACCGGCGAAGAACTGTGCCATCTCTGGCGCCAAGCTCCACGCCAAAGGCCAACTTTCTTCAACGACTTCCGTCCTGCCAGCGGGTTGGCAAGTTGCCGCTCTTCGCGATAAATCTCGCCACACAGAGCCCAGCTTAGCGCAACGTGAGCTCGCACCCACCTCCGCGAAGACGGACGAGACCATCCCCAGCACCTGATTACGGCAACGGTTTGAAGTCCAGTGAAGCGAGGAACGCCACCAAAACGCGAACGCTGCGTCGGGAAATAAATACCTGTCGCTATTCATCATCTTCGCTCGGTCCTAGTTTCCCTACTCCTCGGACTCCCTTCGGTCCTCTTCTCTGTCCTGACCGCGTCTGGCGTACGGGTGTCGCCGACATCTCGGCTTGGCGTAGATCTCGGGCGACGGCGGCGGAGACGCTGAGCTGAAGCCGCTCCAGAGGCTCGAGAGCGAGCACACGGCCTGCTGCCGCTCCAGCCGCGGGTGCAGCATTCGCGGGCCTCGGCACGGGCCGAACCCGCGGGTCGGCGGCGGTGAATCGCTCTCGGAAGCTGTGGACGACGCACTGGACGTGTAGCATGTTCTCCTGTGGCTTTTGTGCTGGCGATGGGGCTTGGGCTCGTCGTCCATGGCGTCGATGCGCTTTCGCCAGGACTGAAGGAGACACGGGATGGCCGTGGGGACAGGCGCTGAAGAGGCTGATGCGGAGGCCGAGGAAGCGTCGAGGCAGCGGCTGCGCAGGCGCTGGCGGAGCTGGTGGAGGCGATCGCAGAGGCTGTCGGGTGAAGGAGGCTCGGGCATGTTTCTGTATACAGTTCGATGGGTCTGTGGTGGCTCTGGTCGAAAAAGGAAATGGGCAATGGAAATGGCCGGGAAGAATGCCGTGCGGAATGATGGTAAAGAGTGGGATTTATGGTCATGGTACAGTGTACCAAAAGCGTACTGTCCGTAGTACTGGGATTTTGGGCTAGTAGTAATACTATTATTACTAGCCCAACTCCGAAGACTAATATTACTAGTAGTAATGAAGGGGCGGCGATTGTAACTACTACAACAGAAACTACTATAGTAGTACTATTGAAACCTAACATGGCTACATCAGCGCCTGACGCAGCTCTCGCTTACTTTCCTCCATTCGCATGATCTCAAGACGATTGTGACGTAGTATGAGCTGCCGCTGGGCTCGTTCATTGTCCGTCCGCGTGCGCAGCGAGTTCATAACGAACGACCCCGTCATAAACACCCGTTCTTGGAACGCCGTCGAGGTGTCCCGTCCTAGCCAGAACGCGTGCTAGCTTAGCAATCGATGGGTATTTGTTCTGACCAACCTCTGCAAACAAACGACAAATATAAATGCTCCCGCACAGTTGCTCCACGTTCCACACTCGAATCTTTCGCTTCCGGTCGCGCATGCTCAGCTTGGCGAGCATCTTGTCGAGCTCATCCTTGTTGGAGTATTGCCTCTTCGCCACTTCAACCCACTCAACTCGAAGCCCAAGCCACTCCTCCTACACAGAGGCGGCATTAGCGTCTAGTAAAGCCTTAGCTGTGCTCTCCTCGACCGGATGTGACACCTCTTCCCTGTACAGTAACTCTGCTTCAATGTCGGAGCTGCTGTTGCCTCCCCCACGCGGTGAACTCGACGCCGAACCAATGACATCACCACCGTCTTGTTCGGCGCTCGCATACAGTACCTTGTAGAAGAATCGGTGCTCGGTGCGCATCAGCGCCTTTGTTTCAGCTAAAATCTTGTCAGCTGCTGGTCAGGGATCTTCAGGAAGTTCCTCGCTGCTGCTTTAGTTCGCGGATCGAGAAGCAGGGCCATGCCCACTTAGTATGATGGCTTCGGTAGGCGCTCTCCAATCTGGTGTATGGTGCGCGCAATGCAGCGGTGGGTCAGCTCCGTCAAGTCAATCTTCATTAGCTGGACGCGAGGGAAGTTCTATTCGTTGGTGGTGGGGTCACGAGCTCTGTCCAAACAATACGAAGAGAACTTGCACGAGTTCAGTTTCGTGGACGCCACTCGAAGCAACACGTACAACGTTGACGGGAGAATTGTCGATGACTGAGATTCCAATAGAGCTTGGTCCGCCACTCGCTCCAATACAACCTCCATCTGAGTCACCAATTTCCATTCAGTGCGTGAAATGAAGTTGAACACGGCTGTTATGGCTTTTGCCACCCCCGCATTCTGAAAGAACGCCCGAAAAGCAGGTTAGTTGATGATAGAGCGACGGAAGAGCTTGATGGTCGAGGCCACGTGGACGTCGACGTCAATCAGAGCCATCAGCTCCGGCAGCTTGTGAAATTGTTGAACTTCCTAGAGACGGGCAACACGCTCAGGGGACTTGAAGTATCTGGGCAGAGAACGCAACTTTCGGATCACCACACTGCCTTCCGGGAATGCCCCACCCTCCGTGACTACGAGCCTTGTCTTAACGTACGCCTCCGTCTCTGGGTCCAGGATATATACGTTGCTTATGTTCTCCTTCAGCCCAATCCCGTAACCAATGCAGAGGTTGAGGGCGTCCATTGTGCAGTCTGTCTGTAGTGTCGAGTCAAACTCCCCGAGATCTTTTGAGCGACAGCAGCTGTGTCGGATATCGTAAAACGTGCCAATTTTTTCACGTCCAAGCCGAAGCGAGCCTTCAGCTCCTCGTCCAGCACATCAACCACCTCTTCGAAGTAATGCCTATCGTTTTAACTTGTGCCAGGAGAGTCAGGTGTCTAGATTGCCAGTACCGGTCAATAAAGCTGCAGGAAGCAGTTCTTGGAGCTGTTGGTCCACAAGTCGTGCTCCACGGTCATGAGTCCTGTACAATGCATCTCTTTGAACTCCTCTGCAAACAGTTGATGGGTGCCTCTTTTGAATTTCTCGTAGTGGGCATCGAGGATGTCGTTGTAGGTCTTGTCGGATGGTATAGAGACGTTAGCGTTCCCAGTGATTCCACCCAGAAAGTCTCGAAAAACTGCTGTCATTATCATTTTGTACGGCAGTCCTGGTTGCACAAAACAAGGATGTCAGTTTAGCGAAGCAACGAAAGCAGGCGAGGCACGCACCGTCGCGTATGAGCCATTGCGCAACATGACCCGTGACTTGATCGGGGCTAGCAGGAACCTTCCACCAGTTTTTATGGCGTTTTGCGGGCGTTTTTGTCGGCGTCTCTCAGAGCAGAATTAGTATCAGTGCCCTCCAGTTCTCGTTTCATGGATAAGTTCTCGGTGTAGCGCTCAACGCGCTTTATCCGATGCTGCTACTCCTCCGCAGCCAGCGGGTGTTCCTTATGACCGGACCGCAAATGCGCTTTGGCGTTTGATGTGTGCCCAGCACGACACAGCGACTCCTTCCAGGTCTTTGTCTCCAGGAACAGCAGACAGATATGGGTGAAGGACCTGTTTCAATGCATGACAGACTCCTCAAGGCGATGTATCAGCTGCCAGACCTTGTCGGTCGAATTGGTTGAGGGACCGTGGACAATGTGATCGGGTATGCTGTTGGTGGGGGCGGCTTCCTTGTCCTCCTCCTCAGTTTGGGCAAGGTCGATCACTGGTCGCTCGAAAGTGACACCCCCGACGTACTTCTCGGTCTCAACTCCTGCATGGACTCCTGCTAGTCGTTATCATCCCCGACGCACTTGTGGCTACAGAATCTGCTAATTGGTGCTGTTAGCTTGAATCAAGAGCGAACAAATGAGTTCAGAACTCTGAGTTACCTCTTCGACAGCTCGGCTTTGGTGCAGAGCTCGTTGCTACACAAATGGTACACTAGGCGGCCGCAGATGCAGCAAGGAGAAGTCTCTGGAATGTCTTCCCAGTGACAGTCTATCTTCACGCACCTCATCGGCTTTGAGTCTACACTGAATCTTTCATAATGAGCGAAGAGGAGAGGCTCTCGGAGAGGCCAGAGAGGCCAGAGAACCACTCATTCCCACTGCCATTCGAAGATCTAGGCTGCTTGAAGTTAGCGTCAGACTAGTACTGGATATTATTACTACTAGTAATGCTATAATACTACTAATGGCTATATTTTACTACTATATAATAATCAGTACTATTTGATAAACCTCATTACTATAGTAATGTTAATGGTAGTAATTATAGTATTAGTACTATTACTAGATTCGAGACTGCTATCGATCCGTGACTGTCGGTCGCCTTCAACACCGTCACGCGCTATGCTAGCGAGTCAAAATAGAAATCAGAGCTGCAACTTGGCTCTGGACACTGTGTATATACTGTGCGTGAAGACTGGGCAACTCGTTAACGCGCTGATCTGATCAGCGTGATCAGTGATCACGGTGCTTTCGTCCTCACAAGCCATGAATGTTGCACGCAAGAGCAATGGTTGGACCAAAGTGCAGGTCGTAATGCAAGCAAGAGCAACGCTTGGTGCGAGCAGCGGCGCTCTCCACAAAGTGAAATCTTCGGTGGTGTTATACACTCTCCGGATTGCCACACACTATCGTCAACTTTTGTTCATCAAGAGGTCCTTGCTTCCTGTCCGCGGACATACCCTGATCGCCTGTCATGATGGCAGTCTCACATGTCTGAATCGCAGCGATGCTCTCGTAACCGCACAGCGATTCTTGCTGAAAATTCCAGGTCGTGCATTACAATTTTTGATTTGCTTTTTTGTCCTCATAACTTAGTGCCGAGTTTGCGCCTCAACTGCTTCTTGTCGCGGTTGTGTCGCTGGACCTCAAAATTGAACTGGTTTGAGGCTCAAAACCCGCTACACAACGTCCGAATGCGTGCGAGTGAGGCCACGGTGAATGCTGCCCGTGGCCGAGTTCAACCGAGGCCGACCGCCTCCAGAATTGCGCGACGATCTTGATCGCACAAACGAGTACGGATTGCTTCCTTGCGGGGACGGGAAAACCCCCAAGCGAGGCGAGCGCTGGACGAACTGCTGGTTGAAGACCGGCTCGTCGCTCGCGTCGGGCTCGTCTTGCACCACGAAATGCTCGTACGCCGACATGCCGTCGCCACGTCTCGCGAACGGGTCGAAACCCGCCGCAGACGTACCGAACATGGACACACGCGACGGCGGAGGCGGCATGGGCAGGTTCTCGGCCGCGAGGGCCTCGGCCAGTCTGTCGTAGTTGACGGAGTGGTGGTTGACGACGCTGCGGCCAAGTGCCAGGCGACGGCCGTCGAGCCGCATCTCCGACAAGGAGTGGATCGAGTCGCGATTCATGAAGTAGGCGGCCGTGGCGAAGTCGTTGGTGGTGCTGATCTCCTGCGAGAGCGACTCGGCCAGCTTCTGGTCCAACAGAGCCATTCGCGTGGCGATGTTGGCCAGCGCGATGGACGGCTGGATAATGAGCACGCCAAGCTCCTTCAAGTCTTTGCTCAACGTGCAGTCCGGGATCACCGCGATCATACGCGGGTGCTCCTCTCCCAGCAACGCCTTCATGGTCCGCACATGCTCCAGCGTTCTGGCTCCGTCGCCAGTGAAGATGAGCACGTCGGCAGACGACATGCCCTGCACGTGTTCGTCGTGCTCGCGGTCTTTGACCTTGTTCTTGTACTGGATCAACTCGCCCTTGGCCGAGCGAGACAGGATCGTCTCGTTGATGGTGTGCCACTTGTCCGCTTGCTCTTTATCCAGCAGCGGCACGTTCACTCGTGCTCCGTACAACGAAAGCTCCAGTGCGATCTCGAACGCGACCTCGTCTTCCCCGATAACCACAGCGCTCTGCACCTTGTAGAAGGGAAGTAAAGCACGCGGATCGCCGTTCCCCTGAGTGATGTTGCTGCTGGAAAGGCGACTGCGCGTGCGGTGCAGCGATCGCCCGCCGTGAGCGCTGCTTTCGCTGTCCGAGACGTCGGCGTTGTCATCAACCAGCTGCGCTTCCGCCACGCGGTCGTACATGCTCTCGCCGGCGCGGCTTAAGCCAATAGCACAGAGTACAGGGCCGATGATTTGGTTCACCACGACTGCAGCCACGATCGTCGCGGCGAACTCTTCCGCCCAGGGATCCGTGCTCAACGCCTTGACTTCGTTAGCCAAGCCAAGCGCGACACCAGCCTGCGGCGTCATGGTGAGCCACAGGTTGTTGTACTGCCGTGGCGTGAGCTTGAGCAGGAACCTGCCGCCCAAGTAACAGGCGATGAAGATGGCTACGAACCTCAAGCACACGTACAAGCTCATGAGCGGGATGGCGTCCACCACTTGGTCCAGTTTGAGCGCCGCGCCGGTCATGACGAAGAAGGGGAGGAACATGTAAGGCGCCACGGTATCGAGGATGACGTGCATGTCGTGGCGAATCAACGAGTAGTGGCCGGCGAGGCACGAAGCGACCATCAACACGAGCAGCGGCTCGAACTTGACCTCCCACGAGAGCCCGTAGGACGCGACGGTGGCCTCGCTGATGGTCGTAGTCGAGATGTAGAACACGTAGCCTAACGTGAGCCACAGGAAGCCCTTGACGTACAGCGACATCCTCGTCGTCCAGAACCGAGGCCGCTTGCTCTTCCGTTCTCCGTCCACAGACTCGACGTACGCGTTGTGCGGGTGCGGCATCCTGTCCGGATCCATGGACGATTCCAGGTCCGCTTTACTGTAGTAGGACCCGGTAATGGACTGAGGCTCGTGGAGATCCAAGTGCTCGTCCGCTGCGCTGCCTGGGATGGAGAAGATGAGGATGATGACGAGTCCGATCAACGCCCCGAGAAGCAGGTTGGACGCGACGATGGCCAGCGTGAAGACGAGGTTCCCCACGGTCACTTCCAGGTCGGCGCAGTAGATGGAGCAGACGATGCGCGAGATGGAGAACGAGACCAGCACGACGAACTCGGCCGTCATGGTGGCCCCCAGCATGAGGTTGGTGAAGGGCCCGACGCTGTTGAGCTCGATCTTGATGGCCATGACCGTCGCGGGCGAGCCCAGCACCGAGATGGAGCCGAACATGAGCGCGATGCCCAGCTGGCAGTTGGTGATGAAGTCGTCGTAGAAGAAGGCGTTGTTGGCCAGCAAGTGCACGACCGTGAGGGTGACCATGGCCGTGACGTAGAGCACGCCGAGCAGCACGAAGATCTGCTTGAGCTGCGGCCTCAGCTCCGGCAGGTAGATCTCCTGGCCGGCCTGGAACGAGATGAAGGACAGCGCCAAGGCACTCACGTAGTTGGACAGCATGTTGACGAGCGCCTTGGGCAGCAAGTTGGCCACGAACGGCCCAGCGATAATGCCGATGACCAAGTACCCCGTGATAAGCGGCAGCTTGAACAGCTTGGGGAAGAAGAGTCCGAGCGGGTGAGCGGCCACGAGCACCACGATGAAGGCCAGCGCGTACTGCAGCGTGTCCACCGTGTTGTCCCACGAGTTGAAGGGCACCGTGGCGTCGTCATCGGCTGCTACGACGTGGACGAGCAGCGGGAGCAGCAGCAGCAGCGACGACCGCGGCATGACCGACACACAGGCGAAACGACCGCCTTCTCCTCCTTTGACGACTTGAGCGACGTCCAGCAAATTGAGAACTGATGGCGCAGTCGAGGCAGAGAGGCTGAGGCTGCCCATCCTGTTGAAGTTCAGCTGAGATCGTCATGTTGAGCGGCACCACAACGTCTCACGCAGCTTCAGCCTTTGGAAGGAGGGCGAGCGTTTACTTGGAGGAGATGCACGTGGGTTGGCAAGGGCTGCCCACTGCTTTAGAAGGGAAGGAGAGACTCCATTTTGCGAGCGTGAAAGCTATCGCCGGCTGGAATTTCGAGGGTGTGCTCCGTATCGGCCGAGCGTCTTTGCTGCTGAATGAGGAAGATGGACGCTTCAACGCCGTCTGCCCGCCGGATGCCTGCCCGGAGACCCTCGGCATCTGTCTTCTTCTTGATGCATGGATTGGCCCTGGTGGGAGGTCAGGACTCGCATAGAGCTCTTGGCCAGGAGCTCTATGCGTGCTGCACCGCCAGCAGGAGGGTTAATCGCCGGCGCAGATTAATGCAAAGCATGCAAGATAAGTCATAAGACTTCTGCTTGGGGGGGAAGCTTCTGAGTTCTTCAGAAGTCCACTTCACTGGTCGCACGTGGCTGGAGAGCAGCGTCCCCCAGCTCAAGCTCAGCGTCTACAAGCTGACATGATGATGGCGCTCATATTTGCTACAGCGCAGTTCTGAAGGCTGCAAACCTGCAAGAAGAACTGGCCATGTCGGGAGATCGGCTCAGTCCTTGCGTGTGGGTCGGTCCTGCATATCCCGCAGTCTCCGCTTGCGAGCCCTTTCCAGCCTCTCCTCCTGGCTGAGCGGCTTGCGAGGCCCCACGGGCACGATGTTCTTCTTCTTGCCGCCCTTCTTACCTTTCGTTTTCACCTCGGTTGCCTTCTTGCGACGTGCGCGATCATCGTCGGAATCGCTGTCGCTGTCGCTGGACGCGTCGTCGTTGATGATGTACTTCTGGCGTCGACACGGACAGCACGTGTAGTACAGGCACCCCATGCGGATGCGAACAGCTTGTTCCTGTCGCTTCAGCTTGGCCACACGCTCCAGCTCCGCCTTCTTGGCTCTCAAGGCCTCGTCCGTCATATCCTCGACGTTCTCGGTTGCGGCCTGCAACGCGAGCTTCTCGTGGTGCTCCGTGACGAGCTCCTCGATCTTGCGCTCCCACCATTTCTCGCCCAGCGTGAAGATCTTCATGTTCTGCTGGATGCGAAACACCGGGTACAGCAGCGAAGGGAACTGCGCGTTGAGCTGCTTGAACTCGGCGAAGTCGATCTTGCCGTCCCCGTTGAAGTCGAACGTCTTGAGCGCCTGCTTCATGTTGCTCGTCTGCTCGTCTTCGTGCAGGATCTCCAGCAACTTGGTCAGCTCCTCGCCCTCGATGGTGCCGTTCTTGTCGTCGTCGAAGACGTTGAAGCAGACTGCAGAGCGACAGAGTCAAGCGATCGTACAGAGCGGAAAACTAACATGTACAACGCACATTTGAGCATGTCTTCTTTGTTGAGGAGGCAGAACTTGCCCAGAGCCTCGACATACTCGCTGAAGTCCAGGACGCCGCTGTTGTCTTCGTCTGGTTATCGAAGCAAGAGTGTGAGCCGCTCTGGTGCTGGTGGGATGATGTCTGAGAATCGAGAGCGTACCGATCAGCGCGAAGATTGCGTCACCAAACTCCGAGTGCTTCTCATCGATGGAGGAATAAAACTCGGCGCGATCGATCGTACCGCTCTTGCTGTCAATCCACCAAGACGGAAAGCACTGTCAGCGCTGCAGAAATCGGTGTTTCATCTTCGCTGATCGCTCAGTATCATAACTAAAAAACCAAAAACATGAGGAACACGTCAATGAGAACGAAGGTTTTTCATTCTTGCCAATGTGCCAACGCACGCACCTCTTTATCATATCGAGAAAATCTGCCGTAGAGAACTTGAAGGTCCTTGGCAGTCACTTAACAAAGGGAACGACACGTGACTACAAGCTACTTGGCTTCGTGCGCATTCCCAAGATCAACGTCTCGCTTACATTTGAGCTTCGTGATCATGTGCTGCATGCGCTCGTCGGGCACAGGCACCTGGCTGCTCATCCTTCCCCCCATGATTCTCCACAAACAAGGCGAAGAGTAAAATGGCTAACAATATGAAGCCGTTACCATCGCGTTTTCATGAGACTTCGCTGCTGGAAAACGCACCACTTTGCACTGAACGAATCCACCTACAGCACTGATCCACCGCAGCTTGTCCATCTTCGTCTTCTCATTGTCGTACGTACTCAGGCCGCAGCTTCTTCAAGCCGATAGTTCATACACCGGGCCGGAATCACTTCGTGTTGTTGCTCTGCCAGCGAGGAACAGCCATGATGCGAGCCAGGCCGCGGTGTACCTGGGCCTCAAGGTACGGGCCCTCCACCAGCTCGCCGTCCACGCACATGAGGTCGGTGGCTCGCTCCGGCACCAGCTTGAAGGCTCGCGTGCGCACTTGCTGCACGCCCTTCTTGTCCATGTGGTCGCCCGTTTCAATGGCCAGCATCATGGCCAGCAAGTCCTTGCGCGGGTGAGCGCCGTCCATGAACGTGATGTAGTTGTAGCCATCGTCAAACTCGGCGCCGGGGGCGATCCGAGCGTCGGACGCCGCGTGCGAGACGTTCATGATCCACACGATACGGAAGTGACCGCCAAGCTCTCTCCATCTGCCGCCTCTTGCCGCCACCTTCTCAGCTTTTTCGTCGTCTTCTGGGCTTACGCCGCTCGTCGAAGCCTCGGGCTTGACATCCTTTGGAGGGCCTTGCCCTTCACCGTCGAAGAGGTCCATCGTTGGAAGAGCTGTTGAATTGGGATCGTGGGACTGGAAGTAGTGCGGTGGCTCCTCATTCTCGCCTTCGTCGAGATACCAGATCTTGCCCGGGTATTCCGGTTTCTGGAACACCAGTTGGTTCAGGAAGGCCACCGTGAAGCGCAGTCCGCCCAGCATACGCAGTTTCTCCGAGCCAATGTCGACGTCTGCGATCGAGGCCCATTCCAGCGACAGGAACGAGTACGTCGTCTCCTTCCCGTTCCGCACAGACGTGATGTCCAGGTCGTGTGGCACCCCCTTGGCGAGGATGAACGCGGCATTCACCGGCTTGCCCTTCTCCTCACTCTGATGTGCGATCGAGTGCGCCAACCCATTGCCGGACCCGGCAGGAATGATACCGATCGGCTGTCGGATGGCCACGTTCCAGTCTTGGCGCTTCATTAAACCCTGCACGACTGCAACAATTGTCATTAAACCCCATAAAACCCATCCGATCACTTCAAAAACCCAAACGTACTCTCGTAGAGACTGCCGTCTCCACCCACCGCCACGACACAGTCGTAGACGCCGAGCGGTATCTCCATGACGATCTCCATTGCGTGGTTGGCGTGCTCCATGATCTTCACCTCCGTCTCCACATTGGCGAACCGGAACACGGGCGCCACTTTGTTCTCGTACACCTGCAGTGCGCGTCCTGGTCCACTGACAGGGTTCACCAGCACCAAGAACTTCCGTTTCTTCGTCTCCTCCATCTCCAGTCCATCCAGACTCTCGAGCTGCTGCAACTGCTGCTGGTTCCTTGGATCAGTCACGTAGTTAATGACCTTTTGTAAGTGCAGCACCTGGTGCATCTGCTGCCCGCTGAAACGGAAGAAAAGCTCTTGAAGCCGCCGCTTCTTGAGCGTCTGCGACTTGTGCGGCCTGCACGAGCAGTAGAAGATGCCGAGCAGGAACGAGGCCTCGGGATCGGCTTCTACGGGTGCGTCCACGTGCTCTCCGTCGGCGGTGAGCACGTGCGCACCCAGCACGTCGCTCCACGGCAGGTTGAGGCTCTTGAGGCTCTGGCTGGGGCTGTGCACCTCGCAGAGCGACGGCGAGAGGCGCAGTTTGACGAGCTCGTGGCTGCGGCCGCGCCACATGGACTGGACTACCTGCTCCAGCTGCAGCTCGGCCAGCAGGGACGAAAGAGAGGACGCGGAAGGCTTGGACTCCTCGGCACTTGCCATGGTTTCTTGGTTGGATGTCCGCGGAAACTTGCAAAGTGGCGATTAAAGTGACTTGATGTTTGTATGGATTACGCACGTGAGAGAAACGGGTGATGGGAATCGGAAACAAAACTGTGGAAGAAGATAACCTGCAGGAGTCGGGTATAAATGGAGGGCACTTACGCACTGATGAAGTCTGACATGTGTCTTTAATATCTGATCACCTTGCACAATGAATGGAAATGATTTCTGGCGCGCGGTGGCTTCGACTCCGACTTCAACTTGACCTGGTTCGGCACTTGAGGTCTCGAGCTGCTGGAGCCATTCGTAGTGCTGCGGAGACCCGAGAGGAGCGTCGCCTTTCAGTCGTATATGGCGGCTCGTAATACTCGCAATGCGTGGCGGCACCGTCGTCGCGCCATTGTGCCGCCGCTGCCGCCATTCGCTGCTACATGTTCCTCTTCGACTCGATCTCGTTGTCGCGTCGGGGACTCGCTTTGGTGCACGAGGTGCAACTTCGGGAATGAGCCGTGACTTTCAGTGCCACGGGCGTTGTATGATGGCACGCCGCGATACTTAGCGTGCCATCATAGAGCGTCGAGCGGGTCCTTCAATCCTCTACCTTCAAAGCGTAGAGCTGGAGTGGCGGCATGCCGAGAGATGTGTAAAGATTGATTTTGCCGATTTGAATCCCGAAGGAAGCTGGCTTCCGTTCCCGGGCAGTGTTCAATGTGTGGACGACTTGCCGCCTCCATGAACAACATCAAAGCTTGCAAAGACACCAGGTGAGTGGACACCCGTGTAGATGGCACTCCTCAAGGCTGAACGAGTCGCCGTGGCCCGTGTACACGTTCTCCGATGCCAGCACCGAAATGAACCTGGTGCTGTCGAACGCGTAGACTGCGACGTCGGTGTATCCGCTGGGACTTGAGAGCAGGTCGCGTGCGGGCTTGAGCAGTTCGAGTTCCGCGATGGAGAGGTTTTGCAGCGGCTTGGTGACGGACTGGATCTCCGTGGCGCCACGAACCGGATGCGTTTCAGTTGACAGACGGCAAGTAGTTCCTCCTTTGGCAGCCAATGGCCTCTGATGTGCTCCCCGGTGTAGCAATTCATCCAGCCGCAGGGTGGAAGAGGATCACTGGTTCGCAACCTTGCGCGGTTTCGCCGTCCTTCGCCCCTGAGCGGATGCTGACCCACATGGTTCCAACAAGCGTGGCGGGGTCCACGTCCGGGTTGGATGAGAACGTTGGTTGCGGCCCAAAGGCAGTTGGAGGATCTTCGGCAGACCCGGGTAGCGCTGACCGTACGTACATGCCCCATTTGTAGGCCGTGGAGTCGCTGAAGAGTAACTCGTCCGTGCCATGCCAGCTGCCATTCCCCACGCGTGGTGCCGTTAGCGTCGGGCAGGTGAAGAGTGCAGTGTGGGGCCGTTTGTCCTGTTCACCGTTAGCTCGCTTGAACGAGTTTGCAGTGGCGAGTTTTCGTGACGTTACAGCTCTGGCAAAGCTCGAAAACCGACAGGAAAACCTTCGCAACCCGCACAATCCCGGTGGGCCAGCTCTGCCAAGGCAAGGCGCTGAGGAGGTCGTTCACCGCGAAAGTTCTTCCTGTCGTGTGGTTTCCTTGCAGCTGCCCCCTCAATCTGCTGCTATTACACTCGCTAGCGACCAGAAATGGCGTGCATGCGCTCCAGCGATAAACGCAACCTTCAATTGTGGCCTCGGCATGAGTTGAAGGCACAAGTGCGACAGTGTAGCGCACACGAATGTATCCATCTGGTCAAGCGTCACCCAATGGGATCTTGAACAGGCGCGGACATACAAAGTCCAAGTCTCTTCTACCCGTTGACTTGCGCTCAGTATGCTTGGCCTGCACTTGCGATCTTCCAGCAACCGCCCAACCGCCATCCGTGCCATTCCGCAGTCGAAGCTCCGAGCCTCACCCCCCCTTACAGCCCCCCTCAACCTCCTTCACCATGGCCGAAGACGCTGCCGCGCCCGCCGCGTCGCCCAACAAGCTGGCGCAGAAGCTCTCGTCCGCGCAGCTCACGGACGCCAAGATCTCGGGCTTCCCGCAGTTTACGCCGGCGCACCGCTCGCTCATGGCCAAGCACCTGACACGTGAGCTCTATGCGCAGTTGAGAGAACTGAAGACGTCCACGGGCTACACCTTGGAGCGTGCCATCCAGACGGGCGTGGACAACCCGCACCTGGGCGTGGGCGTGACGGCCGGCGACGAGGAATGCTACGAGCTCTTCAAGCCCCTGATGGACCCTGTCATTGAAGGCTGGCACGGCTACAAGCCAGAGGAGAAGCACAAGATGGACATGGATCCCACTCACGTGACCAACGGCAAGTTGCCGGACGAGTTCATCATCTCCACTCGCATCCGTGCGGGCCGCAACATCCGCGGGATGCCGTTGCCTCCTGCCACGTCGCGGGCGCACCGCAAGGATGTCATGAACCTGCTGCAATCGGCACTGGGCGACATGCCTGGTGATCTGGCCGGCAAGTTCTACAAGCTGGCCGACATGTCGCCCGAGGACGAGCAGCAGCTCATTGCCGACCACTTCCTGTTCCAGAAGCCGGGAGGCGGCACTCTGCTGGAAGCTGCAGGCGCGGCCCGGGACTGGCCCTCCGCACGCGGCATCTTCCACAATAACGACAAGACGTTCCTCGTCTGGTGCAATGAAGAAGACCACATGCGCGTCATCTCCATGCAGGACGGAGGCGACGTCGGCGCCGTGTTCGAGCGCTTCTGCCGCGCCATTAAGAGCGTGGAGGAGAGCATCAAGGCCAAGGGCAAGGAGTTCATGTACAACGAGCACCTGGGCTTTATCGGCACGTGCCCGTCCAACCTGGGCACGGGGTTGAGGGCCAGTGTCATGGTCAAGCTGCCCAAGCTCACCGAGGACGTCGCGCGCTTCGAGAAGATCTGCTCGCTGCTGCATCTGCAGCCACGAGGCACAGCCGGTGAACACTCGGCGTCCGTGGGCGGCGTGTACGACGTCAGCAACAAGCAGCGCATCGGCCACTCGGAGGCGGAGCTGGTGCAGACCATGATCAACGGCATCTCGCTGCTGATCGCCATGGAGCAGAAGCTCGTGGCTGGCGAGGCCATCGACGCACTGATCCCCACGGAGCCAGCAGCGCCCGTGGTGATTGATGCAGGGGCTCCTCTAGAGGCCTCGACGACGAGCATCGCCGTGCTGCCGTCCCACGAGGACAACTACCCGGTATTCACAGCCAAGCACCGCAGTTTGATGGCCAAGCACTTGACCAAGGAGCTGTACGAGAAGCTCAAGGACAAGCACTCGAGCAAGGGCTACACGCTGGACCAGGCCATCCAGACGGGCATCGACAACCCGCACCTGGGCGTGGGCGTCGTGGCTGGCGACGAGGACTGCTTCGAGGTGTTCAAGGAGCTGTACGACCCCATCATCGAGGGCTGGCACGGCTTCAAGCCGGAAGACAAGCACCACACCGACATGGACGTGGCCAAGCTCGTGAACGCCGACAAGATCGACAACGCCTACGTGCAGTCGACGCGCGTGCGTGCCGGCCGCAACATCCGCGGCCTGAGCTTGCCGCCTGGCACGACGCGCGCCGAGCGCCTCGAGGTGGAGAACCTCATTGCCACGGGTCTCGCCACGTTGACGGAAGAGCTCAAGGGCAAGTACTTTCCCCTCAGCAACATGACCAAGGACGAGGAGGACCAGCTCCAGAAAGACCACTTCTTGTTCCAGAAGCCCGGTGGCGGCACGCTCCTCACGGGCGCCGGCGCTGCGCGCGACTGGCCCAGCGGACGCGGCATCTTCCACAACGACCAGAAGACGTTCCTGGTCTGGTGCAACGAGGAGGACCACATGCGCGTCATCTCCATGCAGAGCGACGGCAACATCGTCGAGGTGTTCACGCGCTGGGTCAAGGCGGTGGGCGCCGTGGAGGAGAGCATCAAGGCCAACGGCTACGGCTTCATGCACAACGAGCACCTGGGCTTCCTCGGCACGTGCCCGTCCAACCTGGGCACGGGACTGCGCGCCAGTATGTTCGTCAAGCTGGAGAAGCTGGGCGCGGACCCGCACGCGCTCGAGGCCGTGTGCGCGCCGCTGGGGCTGCAGCCTCGTGGCTCGGCTGGCGAGCACTCGGCGGCCATCGGAGGCATGTGGGACATCTCCAACAAGGCGCGCATCGGCAAGTCCGAGGTGGAGCTCGTGCAGACGATGATCGACGGCGTGGGCAAGCTCATCGAGCTGGAGAAAGAGCTCGAGGCCGGCAAGAGCTACGCCGACGTGCTGGCGTCGGTGGGCGTCACGCAAGCCGCACATTGAAGCCGACTGTAGCCGCTGGAGCCAAGTGGAGCTGGTCGCCAAGCTCTTGATCTCTCTCGCTCGCGGCTACGGACGACAAGCGCAGCGTCGACCTATTGGACAGCAACCGGTAGCTGAGGAATGTCCTCCCTTGCTATCACAAAGCTAGCCTTTATTCTTTATCTTTCCAGTTCAATACGCACGTCCGCTGTGTGCCCCTCACCTCAATACTTCCGCTCTGTAAACGCTTGGAAAAGTGTCTTTTTGCAGGAAGGAACACAGCAGCGCCTTCTTGGTGATGCACCTGAACATCGTTACATGTACGCGTGCGAATCTTCAATCACAAATCGTTTTGCTGAAGCTGGCGCGCACCTTCTGCCTGGTCATCGCAGGTTGCGAGATGGCGGAGTGAACGGGAAGTGGAGTGCACCAGAACTATGGCGCGAAGAAGGCTTGCTTGTGATCATTTCTACGAAAGAACATGGCTGAGAATCTCAACGTTTAGCTTGTTCCACACTTGAGGCATGTCGTCGCGGACTTAGCTGCCGGTGGATGAAGTCGAGAGTGAGCGCCGGCGGATTGTATCTTGACACCTCACATCGGAAAACTACACAGCGTAGACTTGCTGTGACCAGCAAAAAGCGGATAAGAGGAGGTTGTTTGAGGGCAATGGACGTGCTGCAGTGGGACGCTGGCTCTCGTGGCATGAGCTGATCCCGTACCAGCTGGCTCACTTCAACCAGCGACCTTCGCGTCGTGGATGAACTGCGCGGTCCTCAACATTTTTGCGTTATCACCGATGCATTCTGCCGCCAGCAAGTTACAAAGTACCTCCATCGATTCTGCCACGAAAAACTTGCACTCGGTAGTTTCCGCCTCATTCTCCAATTTCCTTCGCGGATGAAGTTCCAAGCTGCATTCGCCAGTTTATTCACGCTGGCCAGCGTGGCCAGCACTGTGCTGGCGGAACCGTCCTGGCACGATCTCGCTGTCACCGCCTCACAGTATGGCCGCTATCTCTACCGCACTACGTCGGAGGAGCCCTTCTTCTGGAAGGCCGACACGGCCTGGGAGCTCATGCACCGTCTCAACAAGACCTCCATCGACTTCTACCTCAAGACCCGTGCCGAGCAGGGCTACAACGTCGTGCTCACGGTCGTGCTGTCCGCATACAACGGCACCACTCGTCCGAATTTCTACGGGGATCTCCCTTACAACAACTCGGACACCACGCAGCAGAATGAGGCGTACTTCCAACTCATCGACTGGACTGTGGATCGAGCCGCGAGCTACGGCATCTTGATCGCTCTGGTGCCTGCATGGGGCAACTGGATCAGTGGTGCCTGGCATGGCACCAAGGAGTCTCTCTTCAATGACTCCACCGCTTACCAATGGGGCAATTTCCTTGGCGAACGCTACCCGGGGATCCCCAAGATCCTCGGCGGCGACACCAACTGCCTTTGGGTGCGCAACACGACCGCAGCAATGCTCTCGTACGCCGTGAGTCCGACCGTCGACCCTGCCACGCTTCTCGGTCATGTGGAAGACACGACCCATCTGTGGGTGAGCATGCGCTCGGGTGTCAAGGACGCCGAGAAAGCTCAGGGATACGAGCCGATCGTTATCTTCCACCCGACAGCAGGACGCATCGCTCGCCCTGTTAGCACTCCAATGGCGTACGGCCACCTCATGTTCCCCAAGGAGGAAGACCGCGTGTCCATTGACGGCGTTCAGTCTGGCCATGCCACGCCCGACGCGCTTGGAGGGTTTACTCCGTACGAGACGTGGGACTCGACCAAGAACTACGAGCAAATTGCCGCCATGCGTGATGGTTTCACGGGGCACGTCCTGGACCTTGAGAACCACTACGAAGGCGCTCATGACAACCTGGACGCCGGCCAACCGATGATCTGGAACGCGTCGCAAGTGCGTACTGGACTGTACAACGGCGTCTACGGTGGAGCTGCAGGCTTCACGTACGGCGCCAACAGCGTGTGGCAGATGTACGAGCCCCAGGCTGACCTTCTCCGTGAAAGCGACTACTACTCCCCCTCGTCAGGGGAGAATGCCACGAGTTCATGGAGGAAGCACCTCTTCTTCGAAGCCGGACAACAGGCGCAGTACACCACCAAGCCGCTGCAAAACCTCTCCATCGCGGAACTCGAACTGCTCAAGCCCGCACGCGACCTGCTCTCAAGTCCCAGCGGATACACCGACGTCGCAGTCAACGCGTTCGACAGTACCAGGTTCATCTCGGTGCTGGCATCGGAAACCCGCTACTATGTGTACACGGGCCACGGCGACTCGTTCAGTCTTGAGGTTGGCAACGGGTCTGACCGTTCGGGAGTGGCTCGCTGGTTCTCTCCTCGCGACGGCCAGTACTACACCAACTCGACCGTGGAAATCGCTGCCAATGTCACTCGCATGGACTTCACTCCTCCGTCGGGAGGCAGCGTGGACGACGACTGGCTGCTGGTGCTAGAGTTTTAGAAGACTCGACACCAACTCATACAACGAGTGTTTCTAGTTTGATGGCCAATTGACGACGAGTAAATGAACAAGTTTTGATGTGAAGAGACAAAGGACATGCGTTTTTCTTTCTCTTTCACTGCCCCCGAACTCCTCGTTCACGTGGCAGTCTTCTTCGGTGACTTGTCGGCTTCCCTGGGTATTGTCCGAAGCAAATTGGCGTGAGGCTCAACCATTACAAAGGCACTCGACCGCACCATTGTCGAGAAGACCACGTACCATCGAGACACCCCAGCTTCGGCAACCTTTCCGAACTTCTTCACGCCCAGCAGGGCCCGTCTTCGATGGAAATGGTGGTGCGTCTGGATGGAACTATAGGCGCCTCGCGCCGCTCCTGTGGAAGAACCCGACGGTCCGCAGACACCTCCTCAGACCCGCTCAAGGCAAACGATCGATCGCATTCTGAAATTAAGAGGTGAATGCGACGCACAGCTCCAACGAGTGGGGTGGTGGCAGCAGCAACGCAAAAACTCTCCTCGCTGTTCGTAGTCATGACTTCAACCTGAGGATTCTCCAGTCATAATGCTCAAATCATGGCCCCATGATTTGAGCATTTTTCTGGTCCCAGCCATGAGCGACTTGGGCTGTTGCTCCCTTTGCAATAGGGCAGTAGCTTCCACACGAAGGTAGCTTCACGGAGGTCGTCGGGTTCTTCCACAGGAGCGTCCAGAGGCGCCTATAGTTCCATCCAGCCGCGCCGCAAAGAAGACGGCAAGGCCATGGCAACTGGCACCGGGCTCAACTGGCAAGAGGCAAGATGTACACATGGCTGCTCCAGACACGCGAGCTGCGGTGACTATTTGTTTGTGATCCTATCCCAGTCGCCATCGGTGGTGCCACGGACACGCTTTCCAGCCTCCTCTTGAGCTCACTTCCGAAAGACCTTGACGAAGCAGAGACGACTTTGAGTAACACAGCTACTGCGCTCTCAGTAAAGCGATGACGAGCTCATTCACGTGGCTTCTAGCGCTGGTCTTCGCCCTCGCAGCTGTTGGTGGTCCCAGGGTCTCGGCAATGACCTACGAAGTCACGACGCATTATCTGGACGCGGACACTTCGTGCAGCGGAACGCCTTACAGGATGGAGGTGTGGGAATCCACGGAGTGCAGCGAGGCGAGCTGTGCCGCGTCTGTCAACGGCCTGTACGACGGCGTCGCCTCCACGGTTTGCACCGAAGACTACCAGAACGAGGTCTGGGAGCGGTTCGGTAATTCCGTGTACATTCTCCAGGTCGTTTTCCACGACAGCGTGTGCTCCAACTTCGCCTACGCGCGGGCGTATCTGGCCACGGGAGAGTGTCAAGTGGGCTCAACTTCCAACTGGTTCACGGCCAAGATCGAGACGAACGGGTCGGCGACGCTGCAGTTCTTCACTACAGAGTCCTGCTCGCCCGATGATCTCTTCTTAAGCACGGAACGTGCGACGAAGGAGCTACTGGAGAGCAACGAGTGCGATGGCAGCAGCGAGTACGAATGGTTCACGAACCAAGGCAACACGGCGGCGCCGCTTGTGAGCACGACCACGACGACAAGCAGCAGCAACAGCGTAGCCACGGAGGGGACAGACACGACCGGCACGACGGGAACCACTTCAACGGATACGACGACGACCGACAGCACCACTGACACCAACGACTCAGCTACCAGTCCGGGCACTTCAACCAGTGCTTCGTCGTCCAGCGATGGCGACTCAAGTCTCAGCGTTGGAGGGATAGTTGGCATCGTGACAGGAGCCCTCGTGTCGCTCGCCCTTGCCTACGCGCTCATCTTCCACAAGGACAGACCGATCTTCCTCAACTGCTGCTCCAACTCCGTAACCTGAAACAAAACCAAGCAATCAACCTCCTCTTCCACGTTGTTGTAGCTGCTAGCAAATACTTTAGGTGCATGCATTCTTAATGCAGCCTACCAGCATCTGCAGTCCTTGGCGGGGTCAGAACGCTGTCGAACGAGGTCGCACTCTCTGTGTCCGAGAGGTACTAGTAACCGATTGCACCTTGAGCAACGCGGTGCTGTACGTTCGACAATGGCAACGCAGCTTCTCGGATTTATCCGGACGCGGCGTCGTGATGCAAGAGAGTCAAAAGGGCTCATGTCCAGCGCTCGAAACGGACTCCGCGTCGTGCTCGCAAGCTGACAGACGCAAATACTCTAGGCAACGTTGTCGTGCACGCCTTTGCTTCTCGGTCCTCACACGGTCCGTGGCCGACCTTACCACACATGATCTCAAATGATTTTCCTTCCGGTGGTCGGTTATCCCGATTCGGGTGCACCAGACAAAACACTTCTGCAACATTTGCCGATTCGGGTGCAGCAGATAGTATACTGCTGCACCCGAATCTGAAAATGACAAAAACAGCATATAATAGAGTCGGTATTATATGCTGATGTTGTTTGTCGTCGTCCACTCGTGACATGGCTACGTTCCACTCTCACCAAGCAGAAAAAGCGCAAAGAGACGCAGGGGACAGTTGGGCTCTCTCTCTTTTTGTCCTCGGTGGTTTCGGCGGCGCTCAAGGCGTGGCTGGCAGGGAGTGGAGCTGCAGCATGGTTCATTGCCCAACTTGCTTCGTTTTGTGCATCACCTTCTCCTCCTCGCGTCATGTCGCCGCCGCAGCAGCCCTCGCTCGCCGAGCTGCTCGAGCACCTGCACCTGGAGAGCAGCCAGCCTCCCGACGAGCGCTTCGGCTGGCTGCACCGCCGCTCGCAGCACACACAGCACCCACTGGTGCAGTTCGACTTCTCCACGACGCACTGCACGCTGCGTATCGTCCCCAAAAGGAAGCGCAGGAA
The DNA here is from genome assembly GCA_012295415.1 of Phytophthora chlamydospora. Classification (NCBI taxonomy): domain Eukaryota; phylum Oomycota; class Peronosporomycetes; order Peronosporales; family Peronosporaceae; genus Phytophthora; species Phytophthora chlamydospora. The sequence continues at coordinate 16,231 of JAABLK010000210.1, read as the reverse complement.
AGGCCCAGCGCCCGACCACAAACACAAGGCCGTCACTCAAGAGAAGACGGCGACAAGCGGAAGCAGCGGCAGTAGCTCCGACGAGAGCGAGCCCAAGGACCCCATCTACATGAAGCTCCAGTGGAGCGAGGTGCTCGGCGCGCACTTGCAGACGGCGTGCGGCCAGCCGCTGTGTCGACGGTCGGTTGTCCCACGCACGGTCTACATGCTCGCGCTCTACGCGTGTCCCGCGGAAGGCCAACATCACCACCACCTTCACCACCACAAGGATGACCTCCCAACGAAACGAAAGCTGCGGAAATGGACTTTCAGGTTCTTCGGAGACGAGATTGAGTGCGTCACGCAGCTGCACCACGCGTTGAATCGTTACGCTGATCCGCGACGAGATCACCTCGAGGACATCCGATCTCAGTCGCTGCTGCAACCGGAAGAAGCCATCTCGGGCCCCCTACGTAAGTTCCGCGTGCTCATCGACCCCGATGCAGGTTCTGGGTGGGGACTGAGCAAGTACGAGCAGTTTGCAGCACCGATGTTTCGCGTGGCCAACATCGAGACGTCCGTGGAGATCGTCACCGACACCGACCGTGTTAGTGAACTGGCGAAGCAGCTGCCGCTCAACCACTTTGAGTGCGTCGCGATAGCTGGAGGAGACAACTGCATGCATGAGTGTACGTTCCTACGCCTCCATGTCGAAGCTGGTTGTTCTCTTACTGACATTTCGCTTGTGTTTTGCGTACAGTCGTGCAAGGATTGATGGCAAGACCAGACTGGCAGCAGGCCATCCGCCAGCCTTTGGGCATCTTACCCATCGATGGTGGCTCGGCAAATGGCCTTGCAGCTTCTGTTGCTCACCATAGCCACGAGTGCGTGGACTTAGGTAATGCGGCGTTTGCCCTTGTGAAGGGCAGGCCGCAGGACCTGGACATCACCTCTGTCAGCAACGGGAAGGAGACGCGCTTCTCATTCCTCAAACTCGAGTGGGCCATCTCTGAGTCGGACAGGCCTGTCGTCCCCACTCACATGGCGTCTGGGTTAGTTGGAGATCTGCGGTTCTCCATGTCAATGAGGAGGCAGATCACCAAGACGCCAGCGTACTCGGGCAGGATCTGGTACCTGCGTCAGGTCGATGCCGACCAGCCTGCCAAGTATTTCCAGGAGCACAGCGACGACGACGAGGGTGAAGCAGCTCCTGTTCAAGACCTCTTCTCTACTGACCTTGGACGTGGAAAGTGGATGGAACTGCAGGGCCCGTTCCGGAGTGCGTGGGTGACCAGCACAAGCCACGCGACCCCCTCGGCGTTTGTCGCTCCTGGAGCTCAGCTCGATGACGGCTACACGTACCTCACTGTGATCGACGGTACTCATCCACGCAGTGAAGTGTGGCGCATGCTCTTCTCCCTCGAGACTGGGCGGCATCTCAAGCGGCCAGCAGTGCAGCAGATCGGCACGAGAGCACTAAAGCTGCAGCCAGCGCGTGCTTCTGATAGGCTGTGTGTGGACGGACACCCCATGTCCGGACCATCTCTAGTTGCCCAGGTGCACCGTGGCTTGGCCCGGATAGTGGCGTTGCCGCGACAACGACAACGTGGAATCACGTACGCTGGATAACTTCACAGTAAAGATAGTTGATAGATCATAGACAAATTGATAGATGCATGCACTTCAAACCACTTCCTGTCGCTTTGCTCGCCAACGGACTCGCCCAACGCGGAGGCCACTGAAGAGTGGCTCCTCTGTGCCATGCCAGCCTCCACTGACTCAGTTTACCCCCTTGCCCCTCGTAAGGATCCAGCGTATCCAGAGAGCCAACAGCTTGCAAAACGAGTTCGTGCTCGGTTTACACTCCCTGACGATGCGGGCCGCAAGCCGCTGCGCCACCCAACTCAGACGCTATCAGAATTCAAAACTCTTCTCCTTTACCACGAACCATTTGCCCTATCAAGAATCTTGATGCAGAGGTATACCTGGCGATCACCACCCGCGCAAATTCTGTCACCCGCCTCGAAAAAAAAAGATTGAAACTCCTACTTGAAGCCCTCAGTTTGTTCGTATGGCTAAGCAGCTCCAATGCACATAACGAAGAACACGGCGAGCGATTGCTCAAAGACGGCAAACTAGCTAGCTTTCGATGGTTAGCCAGGAAACTCGCTCGGTAAGGCCAGAAGAGTCTTCGTGCAGTTGATACATGTACATGGCAGTCGTCGCAGTGTGAAGTCGTGTTCACAAACTCCGCCGGTGGCTTGCCATCCCCGCTTTCACATTGAAACCCTTGCACCGATCGGAATTCACAAGCGTACTTGTGCAGCCTGCGTTTGCGGATCAAACAATCGCCTCCAGTACGGCCAGCTTTTCAAGCGCGCTCACTTGCCAGGGCCCAGTTGCCACGCAGCGGTGAGTGCGGCCCCGCATTGGCCGCGGCGTGGTTAGCAAGAGGCAGGGCCGGCGTCAGTCGCCGTTGAACCCACAGCCTGAAGAGTCAAGCCGCGATGTATTTGTTTTTCGCACAGCTGGGAGGAGCCCAAAATTCTGGGCGGAAACCCAACGCTGACTCCCATAGTGAGTGCAAGTGTAATTGCATCGCCGCGCCGCCCTGTCTGACCATTCGGACCCCTTTCTCTCGTCGGAGGACCCCTGGCTTTGCAAATCTCACTCCTCGGCACCCAAAACAAAGCGCAAGATATCGTTTTGGGCTGTGCGGCCTTGCCACGCACCTTGAGACTCTCATGAATGAGAGCTCCATAGCAATAAGTGCATGGTTGCAGGACTACGGTCTTGTCGTTCTTGAGCGCAGAAGCTTACCCGGGTGCGCTTTCGAATCTCCGTTTCAGCCTCAGGCCATCCAACGGGAGCCTGCAGCAGTACGCCTTCATGGCGCAGCAGCGATCGTGAGGTCGCGAGCGCAACGCCTGGACAGATCACCGATAAGGCAACCCTCGACACTCTCCCTTCGCAGCCGCGTGAGAGCGCCGCTCTTCACGTGAGCACTTCACGGCGTGCATGCCCGCTATGCTTGCAGGAAAGGCTCAACGGCTTCATCGCGAATCGCTTCAGAGTTGCTGTTGTACCACACTGTTGTGGAGATGGGTAAGGCCGGAACATCCATCAGTTCAGCCAGCCAGCCAATCAGCGGTGCTTGGCTGTCATACTTTGTACGATAATGACAGTAAAATGAATGGCAAAAATGACGCAATGAGCAGGTATTTACATTTTACGGTCCCTCGCATATCGAAGTCTCCGTCGATTGAGCACCAACTACACTAACAACGCTACTTCCTTCCTTCCTTCCTACAAATATACGCACAACTCCATCCGATCACCCAGCCCCTTCACCCGAATGCGGCTCGAGGACGGCGCCCTCTTCTGCGAAATGGCATTTTCTGCTCGATGGCGACGACTTGGACGGGTCGGCCCTCTGCTGGCCGCGTACAGGTCACCAGCTCCACGTTGACGCGCGACTGCGGACCGCGAATGCCAGGGTACTTCAAAGTACCACACAGCCTTTTGGGGGCCAGCTCGCCGCCCAGAGTGAGGTGGCGGATATCCTCCTCCGGCAGCGCGCCGCTCCAGAACCGGAACTCGTCCAGCAGCCCGTGGAAGCCGTACCAGCCAGCGAACTCTGCGTGCGGGAAATCGCCCCCGCCCGCCGTGATGAATCCCGTACCGACTTGCTCATGCAGTAGATGCTGCCACTCGCGGTGGAGAGCGCCAAAGGTAGACCACACCTCCTCCCCGTCCAGGTACACGCGTTGCCGTTGGCGATCCAGATCGTAGGTCAGCGCGAGATGGTACCAGCGTTCGCACTTGAGATCCTTGGCCACCGGTGTCTTGACGTCTAGCACGGAGCAGTACAGGTTCCTCTTGGTGTCCACCATCACGAACTGCTGATGGTACTGCGGGTAGTTCCTGCTGTCTCGCTCCTCCGATTGCAGTCCGAAGATGACGCCTCCCGGGTATGGCGTCGCGTTCAGCACCAGCTCCAACTTCAGCACCGGCAAAAGGCAGAACCACAGGTCGAAGCTGAAGCTCTGCTCGTGCAGCGTCCGCAAAGCGAAGTACATCCGCCGGAACTGTCCCCAGTCCGTCGGCGGCGGGTACTCGACGCAGGCGTAGGACGCCCGCACCAGCTCGTCGTCGTCGTCTGTGCCCAGGCCGTGGAAGAGCATGGACCTCGCTTGCAGGTAGCGCCGCTTCCACGTGTGAAGCAGGTGCTGCTGGTTCTCGGGGATCGACCCGTGCACCAGCTTCTCGTGCCAGAATAGTCCATCGGACAGCAAGCCCGACCAAAAGCTGTTCGTGTGCGACAGCTGGAACGCGTCGAAGCCCGACAGGAAGCCGCAGATCGCCTCCACGACCTCGCCGGGCAGCTCTTCCAACCGCATCGATCGATCCGAACCGCGCGCGACGAGTTTCTTTGAAGAATGACGGGGCCAGCCAGCCTGGTCGGCTGCGCGACTTCTTCCAAGTGATGCCGTTCCACTGGAACTTCCATGAGGTGTGAGGCAGGACGTTGAAGTTGGCGAGCCAATCCATTCGAGCGTCTGGCATAGTTTATCCAGGAAATATCTTCGCCTCGACTTGGAGTTCGCGCACCCTTGTTTTCAGTATGGGGGACGACGCTCTATCGAAAACCTAAGCCCTCGTCATGTGATCCCACTTCAACGAGGGCATCCTCCTCAGCCGAAAGGCAGAGCGCCCAATAGCAAAGCAACGTCAGTCGAGCGAGCACCAAGGAGCCCGCACCGCCCCAGCAGCAACCCTCACTTTCCAATCTTCCTCCTGGCCCACAAGCGCTGGCCAATCCACCACGTCCCAAGACCCCCACGTCGCCCGTCCGCAGTCCACACCTCCAGTCCGTCGACAGCCAAAATGTCCGCGGACGACGCCAAGTCCAAGCTGCTGCAGCCCGAAGCGAACGCCAAACCCGACGACGACGTGCCCGAGGTCTACCGCTCGCTCAACTTCCGCAGCCTGCAGGACCCGTACTCGCGCGCGGACGACTCCATGGCCAGTCGCTACAGTACACTGCGGGCCGACACGCTCGAGACGATGCTGAACGGCGGCCTTGAACGGTTCTACAAGAAGTACGACCACCTGTCCCGCAAGGTGAACCTGCAGCTGCCCACACCCGAGGTGCGCTTCGAGAACCTGTCCTTCTCGGTGCAGGTACCGGCCTCGGTGGAGGACCACGGCACGGTGGGGTCGCATCTGAGCTCCATCTTCACTCCCTGGAGGCGGCCGAAGATGGTCACCAAGCACGCGCTGCACCCCATGAGCGGCATCATCAAGCCCGGCACGCTGACGCTCGTGCTGGCCAACCCGGGGGCGGGCAAGTCGACGTTCCTCAAGGCCATGGCCGGCAAGCTGCAGAACTCGGCCAAGACGCAGGTGGGCGGCCAGGTGCTGTACTCTGGCCTGAGGGGCGACGAGATCGACCTCATCAAGCTGGCGGGGCTCGTGGACCAGACGGACAACCACATCGCCACGCTCACGGTGCGGGAGACCTTCAAGTTCGCCGACATGTGCGTGAACGGCCGGCCGGAGGACCAACCCGAGGAGATGCGCGACATCGCCAAGCTCAGGACGGAGCTCTTCATCCAGATCCTGGGCATGGACGAGTGCGCCGACACGGTGGTCGGTGACGCGCTGCTGCGCGGCGTAAGTGGCGGGGAACGCAAGCGCGTGACGATCGGCGAGGTGCTGGTGGGCGGCCAGAGCCTGTTCCTGTGCGACGAGATCTCCACGGGCCTGGACAGCGCCGCCACCTTCGACATCATCAAGTCGCTGCGCACGTGGTGCAAGACGCTGGGCGGCTCGGCGGTCATCGCGCTGCTGCAGCCGACGCCCGAGGTGGTGGAGATGTTCGACGACATCCTCATGGTGAACGAGGGCCACCTGGTCTTCCACGGCCCGAGGACCGAGATCCTCGACTACTTCGAGGAGAAAGGCTTCACGTGTCCGCCGCGCGTGGACCCGGCCGACTTCCTCATCGAGGTGACGTCCGGCCGCGGCCACCGCTACGCGAACGGCGGCATCCCGGCCAAGGATCTGCCCGTGACGTCCGAAGACTTCAACGTTCTCTTCTGCCAGTCGAGCATCTACCGGAAGACGCACGAGGTCATCGGCAAGGGCTTCAACGAGCACCAGTTCGAGAGCCCCGAGGACTTCAAGAAGGCCAAGAGCGTGGCCAACCTGGCCCGCTCCAAGCAGCAGTCCGAGTTCGGTCTGGCCTTCATCCCCAGCACGCTGCTGCTGCTCAACCGGCAGAAGCTCGTGTGGCTGCGTGATCCACCGCTGCTGTGGGGCAAGCTGCTCGAAGCCCTCATCATCGGTCTCGTCATGGGCATGATCTACTTCAACGTGAGCTCCACGTACTACCTGCGCATGATCTTCTTCAGCATTGCGCTCTTCCAGCGTCAGGCGTGGCAGCAGATCACCATCTCGTTCCAGCTGCGCAAGGTCTTCTACAAGCAGCGGCCGCGCAACTTCTTCCGCACGTCGTCGTACGCCATCGCCGAGAGCGTGGTGCAGATCCCGGTCAACATGGCGGTGTCGTTCGTGCTGGGCACCTTCTTCTACTTCATGAGCGGCTTGACGCGGACGTTCGAGAAGTACATCGTGTTCTACCTGGTGCTACTGTGCTTCCAGCACGCCATCAGCGCGTACATGACGATGCTGAGCTCGCTGGCGCCCAGCATCACCATCGGCCAAGCCTTGGCCGCCATCTCGGTGAGCTTCTTCCTGCTGTTCTCGGGCAACATCATCCTGGCCGACCTCATCCCGGACTACTGGATCTGGATGTACTGGTTCTCTCCCATCTCGTGGGCGCTGCGGGCCAACATGCTGTCCGAGTTCTCGGGCGACCGGTACTCGCCCTCAGTCAGCAAGGCGCAGCTCGAGAGCTTCTCCATCAAGCAAGGCACGGGCTACATCTGGTTCGGCGTGGCGGTGCTCGTCGTGTACTACTTCGCCTTCACGAGCTTCAACGCGCTGGCGCTGCACTACATCCGCTACGAGAAGTTCAAAGGGGTGAGCGCCAAGGCCATGAAGGAGGAAGCGGCCCACAACGTGTACGTCGAAGTGGCCACGCCCTCCGCACAGCAAGGCGTCGGCTCCACGAAAGTCAAGGGCGACGGCCTGCCGTTCACGCCGTCCAACCTGTGCATCAAGGACTTGGACTACTACGTGACGCTGCCGTCGGGCGAGGAGAGGCAGTTGCTGCGGAAGATCACGGCGCACTTCGAGCCTGGCCAAATGATCGCGCTCATGGGCGCCACGGGGGCCGGCAAGACGACGCTGATGGACGTGATCGCCGGCCGCAAGACGGGCGGCCGCATCGTGGGGGACATCTACGTGAACGGTGAGCTGAAGGACCCGGAAATCTTCAGCCGCATCACGGCGTACTGCGAGCAGATGGATATCCACTCGGAGGCTGCGACGATCTTCGAGGCGCTCGTGTTCTCGGCCAAGCTGCGTCTGCCGCCGAATTTCACGGAGGACGAGCGCATGAACCTGGTGCACGAGACGCTGGAGCTGCTGGAACTGTCTCCGATCGCGGGCGAAATGGTGGGCAGCCTGTCGGTGGAGCAGAAGAAGCGCGTGACGATCGGCGTGGAGGTGGTGGCCAACCCGAGCGTCCTGTTCCTGGACGAGCCGACGAGTGGCCTGGACGCGCGCTCGGCTCTCATCGTGATGCGTGGCGTGCAGTCGATCGCTCGTACGGGCCGCACAGTGCTGTGCACGATCCACCAGCCGAGTATCTCGATCTTCGAGCTGTTCGACGGCTTGCTACTGCTGCAGAAAGGTGGCTACGCGGCCTACTTCGGCGAGTTGGGCGTGGACTCGGTGAAGATGCTCGAGTACTTCGCGTCGATTCCCGGGACAGAGGAGATCCGGCCGCAGTACAACCCAGCCACGTACATGCTGGAGGTCATTGGCGCCGGTATCGGCCGAGACGTCAAGGACTACTCGGTGGAGTACAAGAACAGCGAGCTGTGCGCCAAGAACCGCGAGCGCACGCTGGAACTGTGCAAGGTCTCGGACGCGTTCGTGCGCCACTCGACACTGAACTACCAGCCCATCGCGACGGGGTTCTGGAACCAGCTCCGGGAGCTCACGACCAAGCAGAGACTCACGTACTGGCGCAACCCGCAGTACAACTTCATGCGGGTGTTCCTCTTCCCGATCTTCGCCATCATCTTCGGCACGACGTTCTACCAGCTCTCGGCCGACAGCGTCAAGCGCATCAACTCGCACATCGGCCTCATCTACAACAGCATGGACTTCATCGGCGTGACGAACCTCATGACTGTGATCGAAGTGACGTGCGCCGAGCGCGCCGTGTTCTACCGCGAGCGCATGTCGAACTACTACGGCCCGCTGCCGTACAGTCTGTCGCTCTTCTTCGCCGAGATCCCGTACCTCATCGTGGTGATCATCCTGTTCGTGGCGATCGAGTACTGGCTGGTGGGCTGGAGCGACAACGGCGGCGACTTCGTCTTCTTCATGTTCGTCTTCTACCTGTACACGTCGGCCTGCACGTACATCGGCCAGTGGATGTCGGTGCTGATGCCGAACGAGAAGGTGGCGAACGTGGCTGTGGGCGCGCTGTCCTGCCTGTTCAACCTCTTCTCGGGCTACCTGCTGCCGCGCACGGCGATGAGGCGCGGCTACAAGTGGTTCACGTACCTGATGCCGTCGAGCTACTCGCTGGCGGCGCTGGTGGGCGTGCAGTTCGGCGACAACCAGGAAATCATCTCGGTGACGACGGGCAACCTGACGACGAGCATGACAGTCTCCCAGTACATCGAGAACATCTACGACTTCCGGCCGAACCGCAAGTACAACTTCATGGTCGGGCTCATTGTGATCTGGGCCGTCGTGCAGCTGGCCATCTACCTCACGCTCAAGTACGTGAGCCACCTCAAGCGATAAGCTGTAACGTTCCAGTCGCGTCGACGTCGCTGCTAACCTCGCTTGTTCTCTTTCGGAATTAACATCCAAATCAACGCGTAGTTCTTGTACTTGGTGCTTCAGCTGCGTGTGCCACCATGGCGTGGCGCTGGTTGTACACATCCCTCGCAGTCAGCATCGTTCCTGGCGCCTCAAGTGCAATGCGAGCCAATGTCTGTGTCACTGGAATCCCGGCACGTGCGTCGGATGCGATGATCTGCCGAACTGCCTCCGTGAGAGACTCGCGGCGAAGAATGGGATGGCTGGATGCGCCTGAAGACGGAGCGTGGTTGTGTGCGGTGGCGATTCCTCGGTGCTGCACTTGCCAGCGTTCGGCTTCGCCAGTTCCTATCCGCATCAAGTTCGCTCTCATCGGACATCCACACTTGCGGGATACCTTGCCGCGGCGGTGTGCGGTGGAAGCGCGAGTCTCTGGATTAGCACGCTGGCGTTTTGCTCCATGACGATCGCAGGCGAGGATGATCCTGCGAGGCTGCTTCTTGCCGTCGTATCGAGTCGATCTGTGGACAACCGCGTAGCCATAGCGGCCTGCAAAAGCGTTTAGTGCAGATCGCGCAGCATCCGGAGATGCGAACGAAGACTCGGGGAGGCACGGGAGGTACCAGGTACGCTGAGTCTGGTCCTCACTAGAAGGTATTGGGCCTGTTGGCTGCTGGTCGACGTCGCCGCTTAGATCTTCGTCATCCGCTGGAGAAAACAGGGCTGCGTCCGATAGTGATGACTCCACCCCGACACTCGCTTGGCTTGCAGCAGTTGCTTCTTGAGTTGCTTGTGCTGATGTGTTGCTGCTTTCCGCAAGAATTCGCCTCTGGTTGTACACATCTCGTGCAGTCACAAGGACGCCTGGAGCTTCCACCGCCAGCCGAGCTAAAGTCTGCGATACTGGAACTCTTGCCTGTACATCGGCAGCAATGACATCCCGTACGGCGTCTGTCCGAGATTCGCGGCGGAGAATTGGATGTATCGATGGGTCCGTCGAAGGAGGATGATTGTGCTCACGCGCTATGCTTCGGTGCTGCACTTGCCACCGCGCGGCGTCTCCGACTGCCTTCAGTCGCACCAAGTTCACTCTCATCGGACAGTCGCACTTGCGTGATGGTTTGCTACGTCGCTGTGTTGTTACCTCTGTAGCTGTAGTTGCTTCCGGACGTTGCCGATTGGTTCCATGACGATCACATGCAAGGATGATTCGGCGAGGCTGCTTGTTCTTGTCGTATCTCGTTGATCTGTGCACGACTGCGTAACCATTTCGGCCTGCAAACGCATTCACCGCAGCTCGTGCGGCCTCGGGCGACTCGAAGGAGGACTCCGGAAGACATGGCAGATCCCAAGTACGCCCTGCGGAGTCCGAATTCGACCTTAATTGCCTTGACGCATCTGAAACAGCGATCTGCTCAATACTCTGGCGAGCTTCATCTGAAGCAAAAACTTGTGCCGACTCCAACTGCAGCACAGAATCCGTGACGGCACTCCCTACATCTAGCCCCGCCGTCACCACAGCGTCACCATAATCCCGCTGTGCATCAACCGGAGCTGCCACTGTCCCAGCAACTTGACCCTGCTGCGAGTCCTCCATCAAATGTCCGACAATTCCTCCCTGTGTTACTGCAGCCAAGAGTCTACGTCTCTCATTGTACAGGTCTGTCGTCGTGGTCATGACGCCAGGCGTCTCCACCGCCAACCGAGCCATTGTCTGCTTCACGGGGACGCCTGCCCGAGCGTCCTCCAGCACAATCTGCCTTGCATGCGCATTCCACGAAGCCTTGCGGAGTTCCGGATGGGTCTCTGGCCCCTCTGACGGCGGGTGGTTGTGCTCGTTGGCAGTTCCTCGATGTTCCAGTTGCCACTTGTCCACAGCATCGACTTCCACCCGCACGACGTTCACCTCCATGGGGCAGCCGCATTTCCGCGACGAACCAGTCCGCCGTGCATTGCTCATTGGCTGGTGGAGACCGTGGCGGTCGCACGCGAGCACCACGCGCCTCACCCGCTTGTGTTTGTCATACCGCGTGGCTTTGGTGACCACCGCGTAGCCGTTCCGAGAGGCGAAGGCGTTGACGGCGGCCTTGGCGGCCTCGGGGGAGGCGAACCATCCCTCGGCCAGGCATGGCAGGGTCCATGTGGGCATTGCGAGGAGCTACCGAGTTTGAAAGGGTGTGTACCATACATAGGTTCTCGGTTTTGAACGAGACTTCAAAAAGACTTACTTTTGCTCCTGGTAAGAGTACCGACTCGTGATGACAGGATGTAGGCTGCAGGTTGACTGCTTGAGCCAATATTGACCCAGCAAAGCTTCGGAAGTGGAAGCGCATGTCAATGAGCTCAAAGTGCAAGTGCTTCCCCCTTCCACTGCTCTGTGTTTACAGGTGGTGATGAGCGGTAAATGTTGGCATGAAAAAATGACGGGAAAGAAGGCAAAGCTGCCGTGTCTGAGCAGGTGGGTGCTTCTCGGCAGCGATCGTCTGCAATGCTACCGGTACTCCTGCCTCCTCGGCAGAATTTTTGCCTCCGTCCTTCAAACCAGACGCAGCGGAAGAACTTGACGCGCTGCCGTATTGTGCACATCGCCAAGATGCGTATTTTCCAGCGAACACGCAATGCTTGGACGAGTAAACGAACAAGCCAAAGCAGCGTGCAATGCTCCACACAACGAACGCACACTCGTAGTGACGTGTGCATGTACATATTTATTCGCTTTAGCTGGGAAGAATGAGTATTGCAGATCATGTACAAGGCTTTCGTCAAGACTTACTCGTGCATTGGCGGCCCCGCTTCATGACGGTCGCATGAGTGAGTGCTGCAGTTTACTCTCACGTACGGGCAGATCGCAGAGCGTATCAACACCCGATGAGCTCACGCTGGCAACGCAGCTTTCGTGCCAGGATTTGTATCTACAGGAGTCGCGCTGAGATCGGCCTTCCACTCTATAGCAGCCGATTCCAGTTTTCTGCTCATGTTTTTCTGCTCGACAATGATCGGATAGCAAGTTCCAATTACAAAACGTTGATCAGTCCGCTGACCAACGATTACCAAGTCGAACTCTTGTGCTGTAGTCCTCGGTCGCTGAATCCAGCTGCAGCATGGATCGGAAACGAAAGTTGAGCTGCAGGATACGAAACGGGGAGCTGAGCTGATCCCACACTTGCACTCTGTGTCGTACAATTATCCTAGAGCTAACAAAGACAACTCCGCGGCAAAATTTCCCCAATTCGAGATCAATTCTTGGATCTGCCGTTGTCGAGTGGATCGTGCTCCTCTTCGCCATCAACTGGTTGTTGGGCGGGTTGACTCAGCGTTTTCATTCTCCAATCTGCTCTCGAGTCAAGAAGACAACTACGCGACTCCGATAACTGTGCAAGCTCCTTGACTTACGAATGAAGTTGACACAATTGATGCGCATCGCTGCGGCGATCGCCGCGACGACCGCTTCGGCAGCGGCATTCGACCTCTCCTTGCTGAACGACGACTCAAACTACCGTGAAGGCACCGTGCATACCCTGGACCAGCAAGAGGAACGCGCAGCTTCAACTGCGACTTCGATCGCACAATCAACATCGGGATCGGCCGCTAGTACCCCGACAGCAACACCGGGCTTTTCCAGCTCTGGATCCGCTGCTCCCGGCTCTGCTGGGTCAGCAGCTATTGCATCTGCTCCTGGCTCTGCAGCTGAACCTGCTGGTAAGACTGCCGCCGGAAGTGGAGACTACCTTGCGCCGTTCGGTACGGAGGAACCACCCGAGACTTTGTTCCCGCGCGCTGCACTTGGAGAGATGGCTCCGATCATTAACGTCGCGGAAGGTCTTCTGGGGAAGCCACTGCCAACGAACAAGTGGTGGGGCAACCTTATCCACACCACGGCCGAGGAGATGAACACCAAAGCCAACCCCGGCTGGTCCAACCCGTACGCAGTGAAGCTGCCCAAGGAGGCCCCGTACGGCATCCAGGCCTGCTACTCGTACAACTACCGTCAGTTTTCCCCCTTGGTTGAGGGCGTCGCGGAGTTTTACCTGCACGATTTTGTCAATGACATTACGCTGTCCGCCACCGAGTTCGCTGGGGAAGCGAAGCCTATCTACGAGATGTACTCGTACAGTGACTTCGGCATGGAGGTGCGCGCATGCCTCGAGAACAAGGAACAGTGCATGGACTCTCCACTTGTCCACGGAATGGCGTTCATCACAGCGACGTATGACCGTTTGACCGCCCGCATCGAGTCGAGTTACGTTATGGAGATCGTGGACAAGACGGTTCCAGGCAAATACATCCTCCAGCTTGGAGGAAACCAGACGTGGGTGGTGTACACCGACGAGGACGGTACTTTCGCTCTCGACGAGTCAGGAAAAGCTCTGGTGTCAAGCAAGCCATTTACTGGCACAGTTCGTGCTGCAATCTTGCCTTCAAGTGAAGCCACGGACGTGTACGACGACTACCGGACGTGTCATGTCCATGGTGGCAACGTCTCAGTGGAATCTCGAACTGAGTACTCGCTGCAGTGGGAGACCGAGGGCAGCAGTTGCGAGACTCACGGTCTGCTCCACTTTGCACTGCCTCACCACTTGACTGCGTTGAAGGGCGCCATCACGGCCGAAGACCCCAAAGCCATCGTCCTCGACTCCACCACGCGAGGCAAAATGGTCGCCCAGATTACCAAGACCGCGTCTTGGACCCTGTCGGAGCCCGAAGACGACCTTGAGGTGGACTTCTACCCCGCTACGAAGCCGTCAGCTGAGGTGGTCGAGAAGATCGGCCTCTTGAAGACGCTCGAGGCCGACATCGCTAGTGAATGGGCTCTCAACACAACAAGCTGGTACTTCAACGGCAAGCAGTACCAGAAGTACGCGTCGTTGTGCCTCCTGGCGGCCGACTCCGTCATCGTTGGAGAGGACAAAACGCTGCTCACGAGCTGTTTGACGAAGCTCGAGACGCTCCTTGTACCGTTCCTCACCAATGCTATGGAGCCGCCCCTCAACTACGAGACTTCGTACGGCGGCATCGTCAGCAGCCTCAGCTTCACAGTCAACGACGTGAACGCCGACTTCGGCAATTCGGTGTACAACGACCACCACTACCACTTCGGCTACTGGATCACGGCTTCTGCCATGCTCAAGAGCCTCGACCCCAAGTGGGAACGCATGAAAGAGCTAGACGCGATGATCTCGATGATGCTGCGTGACGTGGCCAACCCGAGCGCCGAAGACGTCTTCTTCCCCAAGTTCCGCCACTTCTCCTTCTACCTCGGCCACTCGTACTCGCACGGCGTCACTCCGATGGCGGACGGCAAAGATGAAGAGAGCACGTCTGAGGATGTCAACTTCTACTACGGCATGAAGCTCTGGGGCCAAGTGTCCAACAACAAGGCCGTCGAGGACCTGGGCAGCCTCATGCTGCGACTCAACGCGCGCGCCATTCGCACCTACTTCCTCATGACGTCGGACAATGCCATCCACCCCAAGGAGTTCGTGCCCAACCACGTCACAGGCATCTTCTTCGATAATAAGGCGGCCTACGCGACTTGGTTCAGCGCGGAGAAGTACTGCATCCACGGAATTCAGATGATCCCTGTCTCGCCGATCAACGCCATGGTGCGCACCACCGAGTTCATCCAGCAGGAATGGGACGATATCCTGTCCAAAGAGCCCATTGTCACCGAGGCCAACGCCACCAATGCGTGGCTGTCTTTGCTGCTGGTGAACGCTGCTGTGGTGGATCAAGAGGACTCGTTGACCAAACTCCAAGATGCCACGATGGACGATGGCCTCACCCGCTCCTGGGCCTTGTACAACGCCGCTGCTCGCAGCAACAGCACTGCAGCGGCCAAGACCACTGTGTATACATTCTAGTGTAGTGATATTCGTAGTAAATTGTCTTTCGTCCGTTACCATCGCTAGCCTTGCCAAAGATTTTTTAATTCAAAGCGTCGCCCTCAACGAAGCACTTGGTACCCTTGCTACTGCTGGCCATGACGATGCCCATCCACGAAGCGTACAACACGCTGGGCTTGGCGAGGGATGCATCTCCCGAGCAGGTGAAGAAGGCGTACCGTAAGTTGGCTCTGCAGTTCCACCCGGACAAGAACTCGGATCCGGCCGCGACGGCCAAGTTCCAACAACTCTCGGCAGCGTACAAACGCGTGGACGACCACTTGAAGCGCGGCACCAGTCCAGGAGGTGGATCTTTTGAGGACTTCTTTGGTGGTGCTCCGTTTGACGAATTCGACGACGAAGACTTCGATCTGGACGGCGACCTGGGCATGCCGTCCATGGACGAGATGCTCTTCATGTTCGACATGTTGTTCGGGTCCTCACCACCTTCAGCGGCAAGACAGGGCGCTGGAAAGCGGAAGAAGGGGAAGAAGAGCGGAACAGTGCGCGTCAACCTCCGACGCAAAAGTGGCAAGCGACAAATGCCGCACGAACCTCCCGGGTTCCCCTCCTACGTCGATCAAGAGCTGATGGACATGTTCGCGCGCGGTATGATGTTCGACGGCGCGGACGCAGGCCTGTATGTTTTTTTCTTCACGTTATTCCGATGTTGCTGCTGTATCTCACTCACTCTTGCTGTGTAGGTCGGATCTGGAAGACGAGTTCGTGGCAATGTCGAGCTTTTTCGCTCAATCGGGCATGGGCTTTGACTCGGAGATCCCAACTTGGAGTGAAGACGACGAGCAAAAGCCGCAAGTTGAGATGAAAGAAGAGGGATCGTTCAAGCAAACGCTCGTTGCGGCATCAGGAAGCAATGGCGACGAGTCCGCGGCGTCAAGTTCAGAGCCGGCAATCGGCAGCAAAGTGGTCATCCACGGAAAACATCCAGGAGTACGTTTGCTCACCCACCGTGAATTGTTTGTTGTTTGTCCTGAGCCTAACGTTCAGCTCTACCACTGAAGGTTGTCAAGTTCAAGGGTAGCGTGCACTACGCCAAGGGGGAGTTCGTGGGAATCGATCTGAGCTCACCGGTCGGGAAAAACGACGGCTCTGTCAAGGGCGTGAGGTACTTCGAGTGTTCCCCGAGCCACGGCCTGATGGTGCGGCCCGCCGATGTCACACTCGCGGCGTAAATGTACGAGCACAAGCAAGGTAGGGAAACCATGAGCTACGCATTGAATGTGGATGTTAATACAGAAAAAAAAAAGCAGCTTGGCGACCACGGAGGCGTCCACGGGCTCCACTTCCAGCGACGTCGACACGACACTTATCGCTTGAGGTGGCTCACGTACTTGAGCGTGAGGTAGATGGCCAGCTGCACGACGGCCCAGATCACAATA
>JAABLK010000020.1:48221-101641 GCA_012295415.1 Phytophthora chlamydospora | reverse complement strand
CTGATCCAGCAGACGATGAAGGATAGTTTTGGCGGTGGCGACTGCACTGTGCTGTGCATCGCGCACCGTATCGAGACGATCATGGACAGCGACAAGATTTTGGTGTTGGATGCTGGTGAAGTGGTGGAATACGACAGTCCGATGGCGCTACTACGAAAGAAGAACGGCGTCTTCAGGTCGTTAGTGGGTTCGGGCAAGATATAGACAAGTATTTGCATATTAGCTGAACGAGCTTCTCTTTTGAATGCGTGGTGGTGGTTCTCTTCAGTTCCTGGCGGATTCAGCTAATAAAAAAATACTATCGAATTCAAGGGGTTTAATGCACCACGAAGCGATTCACACCCTTCAGCAGGCCATTTTTCGTCAAGGCACCGGGACTACCGTCGATCCTTCGGTGTCTACTGTGACGAAGCATCTTTAGTGAGTTGGTTGTAGCACGAGCTTGACGCTCTCATGTTCCACGCCTTCACTAATGGGCTTGGGGAGTACCGAGCACTCGGATGCACTGGACTGCGGAGTGTCAAAGTCGGCGACGTCTCGGCTTGCCTTACTCTCGAAACTGGCCACCGACACCTCGTCGCTGTCATTGTCAGTGATTTCGAGAAAGGAGTGAATGGCGTTGAGCACTCGACACTTGGAGTTGACACAGCAGCGAACTTGGCGCTTCGGGGCATTGCGGTACACAGCGAGCACTAAATCCATGAAGTGCTGCAGCTGAACCTGCCGCTTTCTGGCCGTACGAACGCCGTTTTCTCGCTGCGTTTTGATGCTGAACGTGCGTCGAGGGAACTTGAAGGCTCCGAGCTGCTGCGCCAGTTGGATACACGCCCCATTCCGGCACTCATGACCGGTAGGCACCGACAGTTGTTGCTTGAGTTCGCGGAAGGCCGAGTACCGCTTTTGTAGCGTGAACTGGTATCGCCCAGACTCGACTTGCAGCCCATATTCGCAGTGGTTGACGACCCTCACGACGCCCAGAATGCGTGCGGTCGTCTCGATCACTTCGTGGCCTGGAATGAGTCCAAAACTTGGCAAGCGGGGATCACCTAATGACCGTCGAGACGCCAACGTTGCCGGCAAGGAATAACTGCCCCGAAACACGGGGGTGCGCTGAGATACGTCGTCGAGCGACCTTGGACGCAGGTGAACGAAGTTGCCGGATAGATTCATGGCGTCGTGGGTGATGACTCCTAGTCTGTCCTCGAAAATCGTTGACATCTGAAGCTGAAGCCGAGCGCTGACGTGCCAAGTTAGCACCTGCCGTATTTGGTTGGTGGGGCGATGTTTGTCGAAGCTGGCAAGTTGGCGAATGAGCACTGGCGCGTCTGTGCGCTTGGCGTTATGCTAAGCAGTGCTTGTAAGCATGGCGGTTGGAGAACGGTTGGGCTCTGGTTCGATCGTTGTTACACATGTAGGTGCTTCAGACAACGCCAGTCGTCAACTCAAGTCTCCTGGCGATTGTTTTGCCGCGACGTGGACAACGGACGACTGCTTGGCTGGCTTGCCAGCCACACCAACCTATCGCGCACGCCCGGTTCTCTTCCATTTAGACTTGTGAGCTCCGGATATCAATCAGTCCTCTCCCAACTGTACATCCGAGTGCATTCGAAAAGATGACACTGCAGTGAACTTCTCGTGTGGGCAAGATCGATGGTGAGAAGGCGCCCAGGCGAAAAGCATTGGGTTCACGTGGGTGATGTGTCCAGCTCCTGCTAACGCTCGGCCTGAAGGCTGAACCTCCAGAGCGTAGACCGTGAATTGGTATGGTTGGCATCCGCCGGACACTGCCACCAAAACGTTAAGGAAACTGCCAGTACTACCCACTCCGGCGGCAACGCAGCGTATGTCACTATGATTCACGACCAACGCAATAAGTTGGTGGTGATGAGTGGAGCACTCGACCCCCGTAAAAGAGTCGGCGCATTACCGAAGCTTGGACGCAAATGTGGAACTGCCACGACACCACCACAAGGCGGAAGCCTTTGCGATGAGCATGGGATCCCGTCGCTCCACGCAGCCAGCTTCGTTTCGTTTGAGTGAGGGATAATTTTACCTCAGAGGCCGCAACTTGAGCGCCTTTCGCCCGTTGGAATCGGCGAGCTAAAGTTTCTCGACATGACGGAGACCAGCGTCGGTCTCCAAGTGCTTCGGCTGCACGTTTTGCTCGGCGATGACGAGGCCCAACTGGACGAACTGTATCAGGCCTTCCAGGAGACGGATAAGGATGCCCGCGGATCCTTGAAAAGTGCCACGTACGCCATCCATACTTCGATATAGGAGAGGCTCCGGCTAACTATCGCTTGTCTGATTGCAGCGATCTGGAAGCAGTACTTCGAAGATACCTGGCCCCGAAGGAGATGAAGAAAATGTAAGACTGCTGGTGTCGGCGTGGTTGACATGGATCGCTGCGTTAACGAGTTATATTATCTTTTGATCAGCGATGTCCCGACACTCGCAGCACATTTCCAGACCAGCAGCAGTCGCTTTGACTATACGGCCTTTTGTAAAGCTCTGCAAAAGCCCCCATCGCTGCAACCCGAGTCAAGCCAGTCTGGCAATCGATCTCCGGCAAAACGAAGATCTCGCAGTCGATCTCGCAGTCCCACCAAGCTTCAGAATCGGGAACAGGCTCGAATGCGAATGGACAAGCGCCTGGAATCGCAACGACTGCTTATCGAAAGTGTTCGCCACAAACTTATCCGCGGCATCCAAGGAGACGAGAGCGAAGGATACCATGGAATTCAAACTGCACTGCGACGCTTGGACGTCCCAGGCGACGGGTACTTGGATGAAAAATTGTTCATGAAGAAGTTCATCCAGCGTCTCAAAGTCCCCTTGACAAGGCCGGAACGAGAGTTCTTACTGGAGCAATTGCGGGCACAAAGTACTGAAAAGGAAGGAGGCTTCCTCGACTACGAACAGGTAAGCTAGATGAAAAATCGTATTGTTTGTTACATCATACTAATCCTTGTATCTATCTAGCTAGGGCACATTTGCAACTTCGACAGCGACGACTCGCTTTCCGAATCTGGAACAGAGCAAGAGCAGGCAAGACCTCCGTCACCTCCCAGAACTTCGCAGCTTGGCGCGGATTTCCTTGCGGCCGAGAAGCTTTTGAATCATTTCCTGTGCACACCACTTGCTGTTCTCACAGCGATGGATAAATCATTGACAAAGTCCGTCCCACTACACGACACTCCACGCTGCATGTTCACAGGAGCGGAAAGATTCCTGGAAATCGCAGAAGAAATTGATCGAAGTAACACCGGTCTACTGCACGAAGATGGTAAGACTTTGAGCACCAAAGGGTATCGCTTGCTGTCGAAGTGTATCTAACATCCTCTGCTACTTAGAATTCCCGCGGATTCTGACGAAATGCGGTGTTAAGGTTGACCCCGAACTGGTCACTGGAATGCTCTCGCGCTTTCCCCGCTCGTCTGGCAAACGGATCAACTACTCGGCATTTCTTCAGTACGTGACTTCGCATGGTAGTTTTCTCTATTGTCTGAGCTAACAGTTTTCGGTCGTGCACCAGACGCTACGGCCAAAATCCACAGTGCTCACGAGGAAGACGAGAACTGAAGCAGCTCGTTCTTCATCTATTGGCACGACTGACTGTGTCCACCACAGAGTGGCTGCGCTTTTTGCTCAAGCGATTCGAGAAATATGACCACAAAATCCATGGCACTTTGAAAGGCCAACTTCCCACCGAAGGTACAGCATGGGCTTCTTGATTTCACCATCGAAGATACTGCTCCAACTTAAATGTGATTTCCTAGCTTTTCTGCATGCGGTTCAAGGCCGCTCTGCCGTGTTGAAGCTCACAACGGACGAAGCTGCACAAGTGACCTCACTTTTCCTTCGAGCCTCCGCGAATAGTTCGCCTGACCATCTTCGCTACCATGAATTGCTAATGTGCGTATCTGTATTTGCGTCTTCAAGTTGCAAAATGTTTGCCACTAAGTCTGCTGTAACAGGTTCATTGATGAATGGCATCGCACCAACACCCCTCTTGCCATCGACACCAACTCCATGCCAAGTCAAATACCTAAGGAGAACAATATGTCGCCGGCTTTTCCTCAAGCCACAAACGTATCTCCATCTGAGCCACCAGCTGCCGACTCGACACTCGACGTTTCCAACCTGTCCGTGGGCGACTACCTCATGTTCCACGCCGCCGTTCCCGAGCGGCGCAACTTCGAGGCACTCATGGAACTCCTGCAAGATTTCCAACACAGCCTCTCTAGCGGAAGCGACGCAACTATCCAGCCAGTTGCAAACGGCATCCTGTTGCCATTAGGCCAGAGACTTCGTGTCAAGGTGCAGTTCTCGATATCTGAGACCGATTGACAAGCCTTGACTCAATCCGTAATCAATCCCTATTCCCTCTTCATCTTAACCCATACAAACATTCATACAACGACGGGGTGGCACCCCTAACATAAGAATCCTCGTCTTCAGAAGACTCTTCTCTCGGTAGAGAAAACAAAGCGAAAATCTTCTCGTGCGTGTCAGTCTTCATTTCCACCTGCCAGTGCCACTTTAGCCACAATGGTGAACCAGCAGAAGAGCAAGTGCCAGCTCCGCCTGGAGTCGCGCTGCGCCCCCGCGGCTTCGTCCAAGGACCTCGCGGCTGAGCTGCAGTCGCGTATCGCCCGTGCCAACGAGGTGCGCGCGCTGCGTACCCGGCAACTGGCCGCGCGGGCCCGCGCTCGTGTTCAGCATGCTCAAGCTGTGGCTAAAGGGATGCGCGCGGATCAAAACGCTCGCGCGGCGCGTGCTCGACGCACTCTGGCGGGGCAGCTGGACGACGCGGCCAGACGCCGTCAGGAGCAGACGCAGCAGCGCGTGCGCCGGCTGAGCGCACGCTGGCAGAGCGTGGAGAGTGTCAAGGCCCGAGTCGCACGCGTCAAGTTTATCCAGCGCTGGTTTCGACGCCAAGTGGCAAGCCGGAAGACGGCAAAGGCACTGAAACAAGTGCAGCAAGACGTGGCCAAAGTGGTCCAATGCTGGAATCAGATGGAGAAGGCTACGTTCGAAGAGTGCATGTCGCTATTGCAACAGCGCCCCGTAGTGCAGGCGGCGCAGAGGCTTCTGAAGGTGCTCATGACAGAGGAAAAAGAGGCGAAGCAGGAGTCGCCGCTGGCAAAGAAGAAAAAACTGGAGAAGCCGAAGAACGGTGTCATGACCTTCCGGGTGCTCATGATGGCCGGAATGATTGCTTGCCACCCTGATGAGATCATGGACGAGAACCCATCCCAGAGGCTGCACTTTGCGGCAAGTGTGATTTTGGCAGACATGAAGAACTTGTCGCGCTGCTTGGCGGCGTCGGACGGGGTTCAGAGGACGCAGGAGCTCACGAACTGTGTGTCCAGATTGTCGGCGAGGTTTGCGTTCTACATGGAGGCGTTTGCGCGCTGGAAAACACGGGATGCTGAGAGATTGGCGGCAGAATTGCTCATGTCGTACAGGGAGTTGCTGCTGGTGCAGCGGAAGTACGAGGTCCAGGCCAGGGAGGCGCAAAATGGCGTTGACGGGGTGCATGAGCTGCTACGGCAGACACAGGGCCAAGTGTTGCTGATGCAAAAGGCGCTGGAGAGGTTGCTGGGCAGAGACGGCGCGAAAGAGAAGGTGGAACAGTTGGTGCAGAGCTTGAATCAAGAAGAGGGTGCTGGTGGAGCGTCCGTACGAGGTGACAAGGCCTCCTCGAGCTCTGGAGGTGGAGATAACAACGCATCGTCTTCGGAGAACGGTGATACGACGTCTTCGTCCTCGCCTCCGATGGATACGAGCGATGAAGGTGATCAGAACAAAAAGGACGACGACGATGAGGAGATGCAGGACGACAAGGACGACAAGGGTTCAAGTACACCCCTGCCACGTGTTAACCAGGCGTTGCTGGCGGACCGGAAACTCGTGCACGAGCTTATTTTGAACCCGCAGTTCCAGATCCCGAGAGACAGGGACGTCGAGGCTTCTGCTGCGGCTGTTGCGTCAGAGCAGTCGGTGGCGGCGATGGCGGTTCGTGTCCGTGAGGCCATGACCAAGGCTTTCTGGGACCGCGTGGTCGAGGCAAATGACATCGGCACATTGCTAGCCCGGACTGAAGAGCTTCGGTCGACCTTCCGAGATGCGCTTGGTGGGGGTAGCGGCGCAGGACTTGGGGCTGGGCTATCGTCACTGGCTGACCAGGTCGATAGCGCTCTGAAACCCGATCAGCTTCGCGAGCTAATGGAGGACCCCATGAGGAACATCCACGCGATCCAAGCCCGTTGCAATGGTGTTCTTGACGCTATTGAGCGCGCTGAGGCACCAGCTCGAGCGGAGTCTACCCGTGCATTTCGATCGGATTGGGCCCAGCGGATTGCGGCCGGCGTTATGACTCCTGTCCAGCTGCTGGTGGCCTTCCTTGCTTTTGCTCTTGACAAGGTCGATGAGCTGCGCAGCGATGTGCTGAACGGCCATCTCGGATTGTTGGGTGCTTATCTGCAGCGGCATGGCGTCGAGTACGAGCAGAAGCAGCTCCAAGCACGCCTAGTGGAATCAGGGAGCGTCGAGGCGGCATTTCCCACGACCGTGAAGTGGATGAGTCTTGAAATGGAGGCTTACCGTGCACGAATGGAGGTCGACGACGCAGAGAAATCTCGTCTAGCGCGCTTCGACGGGCCAGCCTTTGAGCGATTCGTGCGCACGAGCGTATGGTCATTGGTCGAGAAGCACATCGATGGCACCGCGTCGCGTGCGTGGCCAGAAACCTTCGAGCTTGATATTGGTCGCGTTCGCGCTTGCCGCGACGCGCTGGACCGCATTGCAGTTGTTTCGAGTCTGTTGGCGTTGGTTCAGGAGTACGTTGCCCGCCGCAGTTTGGCTACGCCTCCAGGCTTCACCCACGATGTTGGCCAACGTCTGAGCACTTTGCTGCGGTCACCAGGAGTTTCAGGAGCACAGCTTGCTGCTCAATCGACTCAGGACCTTCGTCAGCTGGAGACTTCAGGAAGTGAAGACGCTGAGCCGGAGCTGCAGGCACTCGAGAAACGTCTTCTCGGAGCATTCGCTGCTGAAAATCCCGTGTTCAAGCTCTTCTCGTCGCGTGCAGCCCGTGCTTTCGAGTCTGCGCTCTTGTCGCAGGGCAACAACACCGGCGACTGGCACCCCTCGTTGGCGCCGTTTGCTACTGAGATCTCGGAAGCCACGTCGACGCTACGGCGTCTGGCCCAGCACAACGAAAGCGTGTACGCGTCGGTGTACAACAGCATCATCAAGCGTCTGGTGACCTCCGTTTAAGCTAAGTTTTTGAAGTCATTCTCGCTGGAAGTGGAGAGCATCTCGCGTTGTAGGTTTTGATCACTATTGGCGAAAATGTGTTTGTTGTCTTTTCAACTCGTTCTTCTGTCTTCCTACCTCCGAGCCTGTTAAGCCGCCGCACTGGCCAGCTCACCTGGAGAGAGGTGCGCCCTGCACAGCTCCAGCGCCCACACTCACGTCCGAGCTGATGTTGTACAGGAGCTGAGCCAGCCAGCGGCTCGTCGTGGCGTCATCCTTGAGGCCTTCGTCGAACGTGTGGTTACGAAGAGCCTCCGGCAAACACTGACGAAGAGCCTCCTTCGCCCTGTGTCATGGTTAAACACAACACAAAAAGAGAAAAGGGTGAGAGGAAGACAAAACAACGCACCGTATTAGCTGAACTCACCTCGGGTTGTCCGAGAGACGGAGGTAACAGCGGATGATGTGCTTGAGCAGGCGAGGAGCTGGCGCTTCCACCAGTACCGCCACCATCTTGCTCAGCACCGTTCCCACGGCGTAGAACCTCTCGGGTGTGTGGCAAATGTACGTCAGCCCCATGTCGTCCAGCAGGATCTTCTGCACGATGAAGGTCGCCACCGTCTTGGAAAGCTCACTGCCAGCCTCCATGATGCGGAGACAGAGCGGGATGATCTCCGTCTGCAGCAGGAAGTTGATCACGTCCGAGTCATCGATCTGCAACATCATGACACAAAGCACGTTTTGTCAGTGCAAAAAGTTGCAACCATCACTCCTTGCCACTCGAGTTGATCTTACCTTGACGAGCGCGCCGATGACGCCAAGACTCGTCAGCCGCAGGTACTCGAACGGCCGGTTCTTGCTCACCGTGTTCAGGAACGGGTACAAGTACAGCGGGATATGCGCTGGCAAGTGGCAAAGAAGAAGAACATGGCCAAGGTTAGACACAACGTGGCAAAAAGTGGCAAACTTCGCCACTCACCGTTGAGAAAGTGGGTGCGCGTCTCCGAGTGCGACGCCACACACTGCAAAAGTGCCAATGCGTTGCACACGCGGTTGGAGGCGTGCGCCGTGAGCTGCGGGGGTGACAAAAGCGGGTAGATAGCCACGATCTCCTGCAGCAGCGCCGCCACCGTGCCGAACGAGTGCCAGAGGATGGGCGCCAGCTCGGGGAACTCCTCGCGCTTCTTGCTCAGCTCCAACAGGGCGCTCTCGCGCTGCTCGGGCGACGACAGCTCCAGCACCAGCGCGTACAACTGCTCCTGCGAGTCCATAGTCGCTTCGCTATCCAATATGGGAGGCTCGCGCAACCTTAAACTGGTGTAATGTACACATTGAAATGTTACTCGAGTGTGGACCACATAATTTTAAACGGAATGGCTACATTACCTTTGCTGTGGCCATTCTTTTAACTTTAACCTTAACAAAAATGTCGAGTACTTTAACGGAGTCGAGACCTGCGCTTGCGTCGTTAATTTTCAACGTGTTGGGGCCGAGAGACTGGCGGTTATGGCTGGAAATCTCGCTGACACCAAGTTGTGCACCATCCAGCTTGGCGATTCCGGCTTTTGCGAGGGCATGATGCAGGATAAAAACACAGGCAGAGTAGCAAGCACTTGCAATCTACTTCGAAGTACTTTCCAAATTGTACCATCTTGCGCGTATATTTTCAACGAATGTCTTCGCACATTTACCCGCGTTCGATGGTGCATGTTGTGGGCCCTTAATACTATCATTAGTTCTGCTCAGTTGGACGTGGGGCTGAATCCATGCAAACTGGAACGTGAAGTCCATTCCTGTTCATGTAATCAACGCAAATTCATGTCATTCAAATCATCATAAAGAAAGAAAGTTGCTCACCGAAATGAACAACCCGGGATGCCAGTGTCAGCAGTGTCCCTGTTACCAGTTCCCTTGAATAAGAGGCATCTGCGTTTCCAGGACAAATGCAAGATAGTGCTTTCTGTAATTGTCACCAGAACGACGAAAGAGAGACATTCCAGCAGCGTGTTGGCGAAAATGGCCTGCACTTTTCCATCAACGTTTTCTCTGCTGATACCAGCCATTTCAGAGTGATAACGTGCGCTCGGGGGGGGGGGGGGGGGGGGGCACCCCCCCCCCCCCCCCCCCCCCCCCTCAAAAATACTAGAACAGCAATGCCGTAGTTGTAGTTGTCTCGGATCTCGAAGGTGCTGTAAGTCCAGTACCTGTAGTCCCATGCCGGAAGCAGCGTTTCAACCTCCTTCTGCACAAATTGCATAGTGGACACGAGTCGATCACCGCACTGCTGCGGGTCGAACACCAGCACCGTCGATTTTGTAGGGTCACAGATGACTCCACACCAATGGTTTCGATCCGTGCTCACGAGCATAAGCAGCACAGGCCGGTTCGCCTTGGCCTTGACGAATACGAAGACTTTGTAGCAGGGCTGCTATTGAAGCACCCGATGGCACACGCAATGACGGACGAGATGGACGGAAGATGGACGGACGGACGGTGGACGGACGGTGGTCCGGCGGATCCTTGCGGATGAGCGGCTGGCGCGACAGCAAGGGAACTGAGCGAGTACCTCCGGCGAGCAGCCGGCACGCAAGTGAGACCGCTGGATCTTTGGAGCTGAGCGGACGATGGACGGAGGGGGGACTCTTTGTGAGGGCTCACTTCGAAATCGGCACTGGAGAGTGCCAGTGGGCACAAGTGGTCGTAGAGGACTGCGAACTGGACGGACGGACGGCCAAGCGAGCTGCTGGTAGCAATTTTTGCACAGGCAGTGTAGCTAGTAGTAGTTGATTGCATTTGGCAGGATACTAAATAAAGTAGGTCGTGTGTCAGTGAGGCGCACACCGGCGCAGTGGATCTGAGTTGTCCACTGACGGACTGACGGACTTTGGCGCAATCGGCACCGTGTCGACCAACCCCAGCGTGCAGGGGATATACAAGACACGTTACAACTTCATGACTTTGGGCGACCTCAAGTTCCACGTCTATCATCGGCAGTCGGAGCACATTTGCCGGCAACGCTACTGCAGGGTGCTTGTGCCGATACTCCCGAATCAAATGAAAAATGGATTGATTGAGACAAGCCTCATCAAGAAGCTCTTTCCCCGCATACGCCACATGGTACCATTCCTCGTGCAGATCGCGGAGTCGAAGCATGCGCAGGTTTACAGCTCCGGCTGGAACGCGAGCTTCCTCCTCGAAACCATCCTCCGCTTGAAATAAAGCATGGCTGGCGCTCACCAGCAAACCACTTCATAGCTCCACCCAGCTCATCATACCGCTCCAGATTTCTGTACCAAATATTTATCGCATCGATAATGACACTACTATACGCTGTACAGCTCACCGTGACAACAACTTCTTTGCGCGGAATGGGCACCCCTCGAGTCTGTTTCCACTTCACGACGAAAGCATCGACCCGCTTACCACAAGTCTTGAGGACGCTACGTGGTAAGATGCCCATGAGATGATCTGGAGGTGTGGCTGTTACCTTGGCTGCACTGACCACCGAAATAGTCGCGCGCTCAACTGTGACCACCTTCACCTTGTGAAGTCGCGCCGCGAATTCCACATTCGGTGAGCAACTTAAGAGATGAATTTGACTTTTTCCTGGCTGTTGTTTTTGCCTTCTTCTTCGCCTTTGGACTGGCATCTAGAATGAGGGCAACTGTCGGTCCTTGCGTAGCCTTTTGAGAAGCACGAACTTGTGCAACTTCGCTTCCAGCTGGCCTGCAGTCTGCTGGAATCTCCAGTCCCTCTTCCCCAAGAAATGCCACCTCCGCGTTGGTTACGCTGCACTCCAATGTCTGGAGTGGCTGGTTTGTCGGAAGATTTCGTGACTCGTGCAGATTCACCAGGCGCATTTTCCAGCTGAGCAAATGATTCCAGAGCCGCCTTGGAGTTATGTCGTGACCAACTCGAACATGGTTTACCTCTGGAAGTGATCCATTTCCGACCGCGTACCATGAAAAATACAGAACCCGAACGG
Source organism: Phytophthora chlamydospora (assembly GCA_012295415.1). Lineage (NCBI taxonomy): Eukaryota > Oomycota > Peronosporomycetes > Peronosporales > Peronosporaceae > Phytophthora > Phytophthora chlamydospora. Next base: position 90,393 of record JAABLK010000020.1, on the reverse strand, counting down.
ATTGATTTCTACAAGCGAAACTATTTTTGTGGAATCTGCGTTAGGGTTTCTGAAGATCAAGATCCGCGACGCTTGAAGATCAGCTGACGATTGATACACCTCACTGCACAAGCAGACCAACGCCGCTGATGGGGCAGCTGCAGGGTAAGGCCTCGTACCTGAAGGCCACGACCTCGTTCCTCAATGGTGAGCAGCACAGTAGCCTCTTTCTCTGTGTGCACCGTGTCACCTGCCACGTTTTCGCTTTGTGCAGCCTCTGAGCGGGACGTGAACAAGCTCTGGGAGTGCTTTAACGATGTGGCCGAAGGTTTCGGCCTGAACCAGGACGAGCTGGTGGAGATATGCCGCTCCATGCAGCAGACTCTCGAGATCCACGCGCGCAGCGAGATGGACCAGCTCAGTTCTGCGCTTTTCACGGCGCTTGACACTGACGAGGTGAAGAACTAACCCCACGTCGGTCGGAAGAGCTCTTTGCACTCATATTTTCTTTGTTTTTCTATGATTTTGTGGACTTAGAACGGCCTGGTGGACGCGCTCGAGTTCCTCGGCACGATGGCCATGATGTCGGCCATGCCCATTCCGCAGAAACTCACGTGTACGTGTCGAAATGCTGCTGACCTACTTCATTTTGGTGTTGCAAAGTAGTGACCGACCTTTTGCCTCTGCTTTCGTTTGCTGCAGTCGTATACAACTGCTACGACTTCAACGAGACAGGCCAATTGTCGCTGGACGAGCTCACCCTGGCCTTCAAGTCGACGATGACTGGGCTCTGCAAGCTCTGCGTGGGTGTCTCGTGCCCGACGGAGCTGGTGCTCGAAGACTTGGCCCAGCACGCCTTCCAGAAAGCTCAAAAGCCGGGTGTCGACGACTTCATCTCGCTGCCCGAGTTCTTGCGCTTCGCCGATACGACGCCCGAGATGACCTCGTGGGTGGACTACTTTGACTGTCCGGACGAATTCGTGGACGAGCAGGACGGAGATGACAGCGACGCAGAGCGGGAGGCTGCAGCGGGACTGTTGGTGCCCTCGGCTCTGGACGATGAAGTCGCAGCGAGGAAGAGAGACGCAAGTCTTCCGCATGACGCGGCAGCTCCTGACTTTACGACGGAGAAGATGATAAAACAACGCCCCTGGCAGCTCGCAGTGGCGAATGCGACGCCAAGCGCACCGCCGACGATTGATCCGCGCATGCCAACGGCCAGTCTTGAGCTCGAGTGGGTCTACGGCTACAACAGCGATCTCCGCAACATTGTGCACTACGTGTCGCCAGCTGAGGCCGTCTACCCCGCAGGAAGTGTCGTTGTCGTGTACGACACTGTGGCGCACCGGCAGCGGTTTGCGTGTCACCACTCAGGACTCGTTCAAGCGCTAGCTGTGCATCCATCTGATCGCCGCGTTATTGCGACGGCTGAAGCCGCGTTGCTGCCCAAGATCGTGGTTTGGTCCACGCATACACTAAGCGCAAGCGGAGCAGGAGGTGTCGGCGGGGTCCTCAGCATTCTGCGCGGCTTCCACCGTCGTGGCGTATCCCATTTGTCGTGGATGCCTAACGGCCGAACTCTGGTGACTGTCGGGCAAGATGAGTTCCATTGCGTTGCTCTCTATCAGTGGGAGAAAGCTGCGGCGTCAGGTGACAGCACAGCGAGCGGAAGCGATGCTGCGGACTGGAGCAAGCCAGCGGAACTCATTTTCGCAGCCCGTGGAGGCCGGGAACCTGTACACGCACTCACCGTCTTGAACGGACTGTCCGGACAGTCGCAATTCGTGACAGGAGGGCGACGGCACTTGTTCTTCTGGACTCGAGAGCGCGATGCGCGATACTCAAGCCCACACGCGCTCTTTGCGCGAGTTCCTGGCGTCCTAGGACGAAAGGCAAAAGTGCAGACAATCCTGAGCTTGGCAGCTCTTCCAGGTGATACCCAAGGAAGTGGCGCGATCGCAGGCACTGCTCGCGGACAGCTACTGCTATTCGAAGGACGCAATTGCGTGCGTGTGCTCTACGCCCATGCAGCAGCAGTGACGACGCTGTTTGCCTTTGCCGGCGGAATGCTCAGCGGTGGCAAAGACGGCAAAGTTCGGGTCTGGAGTCGGCGACTGGAACCTGGCGCTCAGTTTGACTTGGTGGCATTGGGAAGCTCTGCACCGCGTGTGCGGAGTCTCGTGGCTTCTCCTGATGGCGGCGCAAAGCTGCTGATCGCCACTGCAGGCGCCGAGATATTCGAGATCGCGTCAAGTGACGGCGCCAATCTGCACTTCGGCCCTGTAGTCTGTGGCCACTCTGCGTTCCAGCTTCACGGACTCGCAATGCATCCACTGAGACGTGAATGCTGCTCCGTGGGGGACGACAGAACGGTGCGTGTTTGGGATCTTTCGGCTCATCGTCAGCTACGCATCGCCGCTCTCGACGCCCCGGCTCGAGCTTGCGCGTACTCGCCTGACGGCTCCAGTATTGCTGTGGGCCAAGGTGCTGAAGAGGAGGACGAAGAAGCTCCAACGACCACAGACCCAGACTTGTTAGCATGGCGTCGACGACAACAGCCCAAGCTCGTGAACCTGAACAAGCAAGGCGCCTTCGCAGTGCTGAGCGAGTCGTCGTTGGCCGTGAAATTTGAAGCCAAAGACTCCAAGAGACCGATCCGAACGCTGCGCTTCTCCGGCGATGGCCTCACGCTGGCTGTGGGCTCCAGCGACAACTGCATCTACTCGTATCACACAGAGGACTGGGCGTCGAAGGGCAAATGCCGCGCTCGAGATGCTGGTGTCGTTATCAACACGTTCGACTTCTCAACGACGGCAGAGCACATCATGGCTAACGCACGGAACCGCGGCGAGATGGTCTTCTTTGAGAGCTCCTCGGGGGTGGAAGTCACGCGCGTAGCTACTCTGAAGGACGTCGAGTGGCTGTCATGTTCCTGTCCGTACAGCTGGGGAGTTCAGGGTGCTTGGTCTACCCGCAAGACCCAAGCGTACGAGATCTCGGTGGTTGATCGCTCTCCTGGCGCTGAGACGCCAATGCTCGTCACGGGAGACACGCTGGGCTCATTGCGTCTCTTTCGGTATCCGTGCGTAAAGCCTGGGTCGCTGTGTCAGGTCGCTCGTGGCGCTGCGAGCACCATTTCTGCCGTGCGGTTCACTGCAGACGGGAGCTACGTCGTAGCTAGTGCGCGCGACGAACGCTGCCTTTTCCAGTGGCGTGTTGAGCGTGAAGAGATCGATGCTGATGGCGGTGTGAACGGTAGTGGCGACGCTGACGATGTCCCAGCCACCTCGGACGACGAGCGAGAGATTAGCCACGGAAGCGAGCGTTCTGCCTTCGATGAGGCCGTCGCTGTTGGGGACTTTGCACTGGAATTGTTAGCCGAGAGCATGCAAAATCCGACCAGCAATCTGGACGACGAGGAAGACGAGGCAGAAGAAGGCCAAGCTAAGTCTAGCTCTGCATCAGCTCCACCTCCGTCGAAGCCGTGGGTTAGCAGCACTGTGCCACCGTCCGAAGCACCTGACGAAGGAGACCTGGAGCTCTCAACCGTACCCGGTGACAGCCTGGAACTCGAATGGGTCTACGGCTATCGCTGCCATGATGTACGCAACAACCTGTTCCTTACGCGCGCCAAGGGCTTGATGGTGTACCCCGCTGCGAACGTTGTTGTGATACTGGACAGCAAGCTCTGGCTGCAGCGCCACTTCAAGCAGCACACGGACGAAGTCACGAGTCTTGCGGCACACTTTGGAGCAACCGGTAAACCGAGCAACGCAGCGCAGGAAATCGCAGCTTCGGGTCAAATGGGGCGTCTCCCTGTCATTCACGTGTGGCGGATCGACTCGCTTGAGGTGGTGGCGTCGCTGCGTGGATTCCATCGCCACGGCATCGCTGAACTGCGCTTCAATTCGGCAGGCAACCTGCTGGCAAGTGTCGGTCTGGACGACCGGAACTCCCTCGCACTCTACGACTGGCGCAGCGGCGAGTTGCTCGCCCATGCTAGTACCTCATCGGTGGGTCGCATTCTGGGCATGAGCTTTCAACAGGAGCCTCTCAGTAAGGGCGTTGTTGTACCACCCGATGACGCAGTCAACCCTGCAGAAACTCCTGCAGTTCCCGTTGTGATTGTGACTGTGGGCGTCAAGTCCGCAGCCTTTTGGCGCCTAGCTGCAGGCCGGACTCTCGTTAAGAAGGACGCGTTACTGGGACGCAAAGGCCGTCAGGGAGGCGCGCCGCCGTCCTTCCTGAGTGTCGTGTACTGCGGCAAGGACGCAATTGCTGGTACAGTTAGCGGAGACTTGTTCCGCTTCAAGGGAACGGAGCTGTCCAGCATTGTTCCAGCTCACACGCGAGGTGTTGCAGCGCTCTTCAGTTCTTCTTCAGTCACGGGAGGTATCGCTAGTGGTGGCCAAGACGGCCTCGTGAAGCTTTGGAGCGCCGACTTGGAGTGTCTGGCTGAGTTTGGAGAGTTTAACGCGGCGCACCACGCGATTCGCAGTGTTTTCTGGGATTCCGGTCGGGAGACGCTACTCGTAGGCACTCGAGGCAGCAGCATTCACCTCCTTTCGTCCCTCGACGGGGCGCCGTTGGGGCTCAAGACTCCTGATGGTACACCAGTGACCTCTGTAGAGACCCACGCGCGAGGTGAGTTACACGGACTGAGCGTGTGCTACGCTAAGGCTCGAGGCTGCACTACTGGAGATGACGGCGTGCTCCGCATTTGGGACTTGGCGCACCATCTTCTGGTCATTTCCACGAAGTTGGACACTAGTAGTCGTGCGTGCGCGTACTCTCCCGATGGGGATTTCATTGCCGTGGGCTTGGGAAGCGGGGGAACTGGCCGACGCCACAAGAAAGATGGGAGTATGTTGGTCTTCGAAGACCGCGGACAAAGCGTGGAGCTAGTGTACGAGACTCGCGATACCAAGCAGTCCGTGACTGTGCTGCGCTTCTCTCCAGACGGCCAGTCGCTCGTGTGCGGAGCCATGGATGGCTCCGTGTACATCTACGACGTGCCAAACAACTACACAAAGCGTGCCGTCTTCGCCAAGCACAAGGCGCCGATCACTCACCTCGATCTGGCGAGCGACTCGCAGTACGTGCGCAGCAACTGCAAAGGCTTTGAGCTCTTCTTCGCCGACGTCACCACCGGATCGCACGTGGCCAGCGCTACAGCACTACGCAACCATATCTGGGATTCCTGCAGCACCATCTACAACTGGTCCAACCAAGGCGTTTGGCCCGTGGCTCCTACTGGGCTTGGCGACGCCGTGACGCGGGAGATCACGTGTTGCGCTTGCTCGCTACCTGGCGCTCCTTACCAAGGCAGCAACGCCATTCTTGCCGCAGGAAACTCCCATGGAGCGATCAGCATTTTCAAGTTTCCAAGTTTCGTACAGGGAGCTGGTGCCAAGACGTACTATGGGCACAGTGGCGCTGTTGCTCAGTTGGGCTTCTCGGGAGCTGGCGGCGCGCTTTGCCTTAGTATCGGTCGCTCGGACCGCTGCATGCTTCAATGGAGACGGCTCTACGGCGCTGGTAGTGGAGGAGATGCGGCTACAAGTGGGAACGCGAACGTTGCGAAAGACCCCGAGGACGACCCTGACCTCGATGCTGAAGGGCGCTTCCTGCTCGAGGCGTTCGTAAACGATGGTGGGGGTGCTCAGAGCGACGTGAAGCCATACGTGAGCGCAATTCTGCCGCCAGCAGGCAACGTGGAGGAGCCAAGCGAGGCTGACGGGGTCGCTGGACACCGCTCCTTTGAGCTGGAACACGTCTTCGGCCTGCGCACACACGACGCCCGGCAGAACGCCGTGTACGCTCGGCCGAAGCGAATCGTGTATCCAACCGGCTGTGTTGGTGTGAGCTACGACCGACGCGAGCACCGGCAGCAGTTCTACACGGGACACACGCGTCCCATCTTGTGCATGGCGGCGTCACCTTGCGGGGCTTTCGTAGCCTCCGGAGAGATCTGCGCTCAAAACTTCGCGCAGGAACGTCCTCGTATTCACATTTGGGAGCCGGCCACGTGTACGCGAGTAGCGGAGCTCAGCGCCTTCCACAGTAAAGCAGTGACTGCTTTATCGTTCAGCGCACCGGATGGGAAGTTGTTAGCTGCTGTGGGCCAGGACGAATTCCATTCACTCGCTGTCTATCGCTCGGCCTCGGCGCGGTGGTTCGACGGCGCCTTGCTGGCGAGTTCTCGCACAACTCGCCACGCGGTCTTCTTCGTCTGCTTCATTGAGGACCCACAGAGCGCAGGAGGCTGTCGTATGGTCTCAGGAGGAGACGATCACGTCCTCTTCTGGAAGATGACACCGCCGGCTCTTACGGCACGAGACGGCATCTTTGGAGCTCGAGCACAGCGACAGCCAGTGCTCTGCGGTGCCTCGATGGGCGGCCTCGTGGTCACAGGCTGCGCTTCAGGTCATCTGTACGCGTGGGAGGCTTGCGCCGTCGCCCGAGTCATTCCAGCTCACACAGGCAGCGTCTACGCTATCCACGCCACGTCCTTGGGCTGCGCTACTGGCGGCCGAGACGGTCACGTGAAGCTGTGGGCTCGCACGACGCTGACGCCTCTAGCCGACTTTGATGTGGCTGGATGCCACCCGGCACCGCAGAATGCAGTCGTGCGCTCACTTTGCTGGGATGTGGCGGAAGATCGTTTACTGCTGGGCACGAAAGGCGCCGAGCTGCTGGAGTTGTCTCGCCTGACAGGAGACTCGATTCTCGTGTCGGAGAGCCACTTTGACCGCACGGTCCAGCTCCACGGACTCTGCGCGCACCCGCTTCGATCTGAGCTGGTAGTCACTGCTGGTGGAGACCACACGGTGCGTCTGTGGCATCTCGAGAAGCGCTGCGTGGTCGCCAAGACGACGTTGGATAGTGCACTGCACAGTGTGGCGTACTCCCCGGACGGCAAATGGCTTGCTGTGGGCTTCGGCGGATCGGCGGAGACCAGCAAAAACAACCACAAGGACGGCGCATTCGCCGTATTGGATGGTCAGACGCTTGAGCTGCTGCACGAAGGGCGTGATAGCAAGCTAAGCGCGCTGGACATGACGTTCTCGCCCGACCTGACGCTGCTGGCGTTGGCTTCCGCCGATCACTGCGTGTACTTTTACTCGACGCTTGACAGCTTTTCGCTACGTTTCAAGTTCTCTAAGCCCAGCGGACGAGCCACTCGCGTGGATTTTGCTGCAGACAGTAGCATGGCGCGCGTGTCGAGCGATGCCTTTGAGCTGATGTTCGTGAGCACAATGGACGGCGGCCACATCACGTCGGTCGCCAGTGCTGCTGACGTCACGTGGGGATCACACAAATGCCTCTTCGCTTGGGCTGCCCAGGGCGTCTGGGACATCGCCGGCAAGCCTGACGACCATGTTTACGCTTTGGCGAAGGCGAACACGCAGGAAATGCTGGTGGCGGCGACGAACCAGGGCGAGATCCGCGTATACAACACGCCGTGCTTGTCCAGACACACGGAGCAGCACAAACTGCGCGGACACAGCCTCAATGTGGGCAACGTGGCCTTCACATGCGACGACTCGAGGTTGGTCTCCATCGGTGCCAACGACAAGAGCTTGTTCGTATGGAAAGTGAGCAAGGTGAAGGCTGGATAGAGAAGACTGAAGGATGCACTTCAACCTGCTAAACCAATCAAATCAGAGGAATGATCGCACTTCAACATGCTAATCCAATCAAATGAGAGCATTCACTATGGGACGATCTCCTCAAACACAACTTCAGAATGGAACTAAAGACAACGAGAGCTACACGAAAACACGTACAACAAAGGAGACCACAGGAACAAGTATGCAACTTGAGCTTGCAGGTTCGTTGTCTAGGATTGCGTGAACGGAGACGATCCGCTGCCCATCGGTGGGAAGCCTGACCCACTGCCCATCGGAGGAAAGCCAGATCCACTGCCCATGCCTGGCGGTCCCATGCTGTTGGGGTTGGCCACGCCTCCGTTGGCGGTGATGGTCGAGGCGGCGCTCACGCTCTTGGTCAGCGTCATGTCGACGCCCACTGAGATCCACGCGAAAATGCCGTCTTCCACCGTGTCGCCGAGCAGCGTGTATTCCATGATGGGGTCGAAGCCAGTAGACGCCGACTCGTTGTAGATGTTGTCGTTGGCGTTGAGAGTCAACTCCTGCGTGTTGGTAGCGTACACACCCGTGGCTTCCACCTCCGAAATGAGGTCTTGATCGAAGAAGAGCTGGCCAACGTGGGCGCCCACTCCACCCGAATACGTATTGTTCTTGAACACAGTGCCGTTGTACGAGCCCAAAATGTGGATGTGAGTCGCGCGCCCCGTGTAATGACCCGGAAACACAGACGTGAATGAAACGAGGCCGTCAACATCCGTCGGCGCGAGACCGCGGAACGCCGTGTTGTTGATATTGGTGGCGTCGGACGTGTCGCCGTTGCCATTGGCCACTACGCCGGAGTAGACGCCGGTGGCGTTGCAGTGCCAGAAGTCCACGTACAGATTGTCCACGGGTTCGCACGTTTTCACATCCACGAACTGCAGCTCGGCGTACAGACTGATGCCTGCTTGGCCCTCGGTGACATCGGAGCGGATAAACTCTCCGTTGACGTAGTAGGGTCCTTCCGTCACCTCGGGCTCCAGCACACACTTGATGTCACTGCCGAATAGAACGCTTGCGTTCACATCGGCGACATCGTCGATTTCCAGGCTGGATTGGTGCTCTGTTGTTGGGGCTGGCGTGTCCACCTCCGTCTGCGTTATGTCAGAATAGCCGCCGAGACGACGACGAGCTTGCAGGTTGTCGAGTGTGGCAGCACGACGGGCGGCGTTGCGCTCCTGCAGCTTCCGAGCTTGTGGAGAATCCTTGCAGGTCTGCAAAGAGCGGTGGCTGTCTGCCTGGAAGAGACGTCGTTGCGCGGGCTCCATGGCCGAATGCGAGTACGGCTGCTGGGCCGGGTGGGCAGACACCGTCAGCGCGGAGACGGCGATCGAAGCAAGCGTGAAGAAAGCCGAGAGTCGAACCATTGGAGCAAGCGGCGAATGTGGGCGAAGACGGTGAGGCTCGTTGATGGCGAATTGGAAAGTGAGCTGCCCTGACGGCGAGAGTTCTCCCCGGAATCCTCGAAACGGAGTCGACGATGGCGGGCATTGACGTCCAGTTTGGGCTGCTTTGGTACGACCGAGACGAGGGTGGCAACTCGAAGCCGCTTCATGTTTGGCAGATTGCCAGTCTGGTGGTGCAGCTGGATCGGTGAGGATAGCTCGAGATCATCTCGCAGGTGGAAGCCATGTCTCCGAGTTTGAAGTCGTTGCTGAGCTTTTGCCCAGTCGCGCGTGATCCCCAACAGCTGCGTTTTAGTCTCCGTCCAGCAAAGTGGCATCACGTGTCGCCGGTGACAGTGGTGCCGGACTCTCGAGTGCAGAGAGATCCAGCCAAAGGATTCTACAGCGACGCTGGCATGGATCAGCAGAAATCGACAAGCGCAAGCAGTTTGCCAGGGAGATACAGCAGCAGTGTCCAACAGGGGGCTCGTTTGCACGGGTAGCGGCGGCAAGTTGAAGTGGAAATGGTGTGGTATACACCACGATGGTGTGTGTTACACCATTCTATGTGTGCGTGGTGTCAAAGAACTTGCTCTTCAAGTCGAAGAAGCATGGGCCGCGTCTTCGAGGTGTACGTGGACAGCTCGCGCTTGTTCCGCTGCGCCAAGTGCAACGCTCACTTGGCGCGCAACGAAGACATCATCTCCAAGGTAAACACCGCCAGCTTCGCTGTCATGCAGCGCTCCTTCCTCCGCCTGACTCGCTCGATGTGGTAACGTGCAGAACTTCCAAGGCACCAGTGGCAAAGCCTACCTCTTCGACGAGGCGTGAGTCGGCCATCCTGCAGCATACAATGACACAGAGCTAAGAGGGCCTCTTCTGTGGCTTAAATTGTGCAGAGTCAACGTGTGCACGGGGCCGCCCGAGGAGCGCATGCTCATGACGGGGCTGCACGTGGTGCAGGACCTCTACTGCAACACGTGCTGGAGCCCCGTGGGCTGGAAATACGTACGGGAAGGTACTTGATCCTCGCCGCCTCTTGTGACTTGACTGACCTCGTTTTTGCTGCTGCTGCCTACACACAGAAGGAAGCACACAACGCGTCGGAGAAGTACAAGGAAGGCAAATTCATTCTCGAGTTAGCCAAGACGGACCAGCTGCCTTGAGCAGAACAGAGCTTACAGCGATCAATTGGCGTCCTGGAGAGACTACAGCAACAGCGCGGACGACACACAAGCAGCAAGCACAGTGAACGACCCCTTGCTTTCTCAACCAGAAAGCTCGCCAGTGAGACCGTTTTCTTGCGTAACCAAGTATTCTGTGATTCATTCACCCACCGCCTTCTTCGTCTCGCTTCTCCTTACAGGAACCCGCTCGTGTAGCGCTGTTGCTCCCACTCGCGCAGAGGGTAGTAGCGCGCGTCCACTTGGTTCCCGCCGAAGAACCGACCGTGCAGCGCCTGTTTGGCCTTGGCGGCTCCAGCTGCATCGTCAAACAAAACAAACACGCGCACGTGGTCCGCCAGCTCGCGGATTTCCACCTTCTTGACGCCACCGAACTTGCCACACTCGCCACGCACCTCGTCTTCCAGCTCGTCGTCCACTTCGCCACAGTTTACAAGATGCAGCAAGCACAGGCAGCACTTCTCATCGGCGTCCGCGACGTCCTTCACGCCTTCGACGTCATCCTCAGCAAAAGTTGCCATCTTCTTCTCTGGCTCACTCACCCCATTACCAGCATCCGTCGTTGCAGCTGGGCTCTCGCGCACCACCTTGTCCTGGCTGGTGGCGAGATTGATCAGCATCGCTGCTTCGCTGGCCTTGCCCACCTTGAGCGGCTGACCAGCAAGTTCAAACCCGTTCATATGCTGAATCGCACTCGCCGCGCAGCTCTCCTCAAAGAACTCCATGAAGCCATATCCTCGGTGCTTCATAAGTAAACGCCATTCGCATGTCAGTTCTAGTACTCGTTCCACCGTCAAAGCCGAATGTTTTGCTTACCATTCCGGACTCCAAGGGCGAGACTGCTGCCATGACACAAGAGCGGACTGCTCCAAACGGAGAAAAGATACTCTGCGGTAGGAAAGCGCACGGAGTAAGCTCAATCGTCAGCATCTCTCAGATCAACATCTCCAAGCGACCTCAGCGAGCACGCACCTCCAGGTGCTGGCTGTTCAGCTCCACGCGGACATTGGCGATGTAGACGCACTTGGTTGGCACACTACCACAAACGTCAACAAATCATCACAGTTAGTCGTTGAGATCGATCCAACCACCACCTCCACTTCGTACTTTTTGATCGCCTCCTGTCCGATCGACAGCGAGTCGTTCGGGTTCGTGTTTCCGCGATGCGGTCGGCCAACCTACAGTCAAATAGGTACAGCCCCGCAGTTAGTTATCAGCTTGACCATCGCACTTTCAACTGTGGCACTTACGCGCATCGTTCGGTTGGCCAGCGGCGTCCCGTTTAGTACTTGCACGGCACTCTCCGCTGCGAGCACGTCCTCATACTCCAAGAAGCAGAAACCCTTGGACCGCGAGGCACTACAACACCAAATCAACTCATCAGCAATTATCCAGCAGCCTGCACCGCACCAATCTCGCCGTACCCGGGCTCAAGCGACAGGTCAATGGAGTGGATGGCCCCAAACGGCGCGAATGCACCGCGGATGTCCTCCTCCTTGAGATCGTAGTACAAATTGCCGATGTAGAGCCGACGTGCCAAGTCGTTGGGCGACACCTGGGTGCTCTGCAGGTTGAGTGCCAATAGACTGGCTTGTGCCAGCGCCCGCGCGCGCGCCGCCTGCGCATCCAGCTGGCCTCCTGCGCCCTACAGCAGCATCAGGACGAGTATGAAACTAAAGCACGCACCACAGCATCAACCCACGGAGCTTGAACCTCCCACAACGTATTATTGTCCATGTACTTACGATCAGAGGGCGCGAGGCTGCCGCCGCCAAAGCCTGGAGCTCCTCGGGAGCCGTCTTCTCCTGCACGACGCTGGACAGGCGCTTGACGATGTCGCTCAGCGCCTTGGGACTGGGCGACGGCTTGATTTGGTGATGCGTCGGCTCGTCCTCGTCATGGCCCCAGCGCGTGCTGCGCGAGCGCTTGGCTCGCTCGTGCGCCTCGTCCTCGTATCCGCGCTTCGACATGCCTGGGTCTTGGGTCGAATGCGGGTGTGCTAGTTATACGGGAAGAAGTCGTGTGCACTAAAATAACTGAGCTTAATACGGAAAGAAAGTATGTATACGCTAACAAAATTCTGCCTTCATGCGATTGGTGGGAGTTATAGCCAATCGAAGCGCTCGGTGCGACCACCGAAAGGATGTAGCCATCAGAGCTAACTCATAGATACAACATGTATTGTTGCTCTCACTTCAACCTGGCCAAATGTACAAGCACTGCAGACTCCGGGCCTATTTCCTTGAGCACTTGGCTCCGACCTTCGTCGCTGGATCCTTGCGAGGGCCTGAAAATTACTACCTACCAACCAAATCTACCTTCCTGACTTGCACCGCTAGCAACATCTATAGCGGCCCCTTCCTTCAACCGCTCTGCACACACCCTTGCAACGCTTACCCGCGGATATCTTCTCGAGGATTCAGCAAGCTGCGGCGCGACAGGGACGAAGAAAAGGGCGAAAACTCGTCCTCGTCGTCTGCGAACGTGGGGAGGTTCTCGACGCCGAGGTTGCCCGGGGCGTTGATCTCGTCCACGTGGAAGCCGACGTCGCCGTTCTCGCCTGCAGTGGGTGACTCGATCGAGCTCAAGCGCGTCAGGCGGCGGTTCATCTGCATCAGAGTGCGCGGGGACACCATGCCGTGCGCCAGCTCGTACAGCTCTGCGTTGGACAGCGTGCCGTTCTGCGAAGCGGTCGCAGCCGCGATGTTGGCGCCAACGTCGTATGCGCAGCTGCCGTTCTTGGCATTCGTGAGGTGAAACAAGTTGAAAGGCTCCACCTCGGCGTGCGCACCACCGTTCGCTTCAAAACACGCTCGGCAGTGACGGACCGGGTGCAGGAGGCCAACCTCCGGGATCGACATGCGCTGCGAGGTGCACTTGGCGCACATCCACTTGCCGCAGCGCTTGCACGAGTGCGGGCGGCGGAACAGCTTGAACGGCGTGTTGCAGTCTTGGCAGTGCGTCACGGTCTTCTTGTCCGGCTTCTTGAGCTTTTGCGACAGCACCGAGTAATCGCGGCACATCTGCTGGACCGTGTCGGCCGCGTTCGACAGCAAGTCCTTCCAGAGATCCCGATCTTCCAGCTTGGTGACGCTGAAATGCATCTCCTTGGCCGACACCTTGCTGTCCACATCGCACTGCTGGTGGTCGTAGGCAGAAATGTACAGGCCGTGATGGCCCACCGACGTGTGGGTCTCGTCTTGGCCGTGAGTGTAGCGACTGCGGACCGACAGCGGCACGATCCACTTCCACTGGATCGCGTGCGTCTCGTCCACTTCGCTCGGGTAGAAATACCACAGCTTGTGCGAGACGTATTCGTACACAACGAGCGCTTTCTTCCACTCGCGCCCTCCGTGTCGGTCCTTGAACAAATAGCCAAATGCACAGCCGTCGCCCTCCAAGAACGACGACCCGAAGCCGTGCGCAGTAGAGTAGCTGGGTCGACTAATCTGGTTGATGATGTCTTCCTGAAACGTGGGCGGCATGGGGCCTGTGCCTCCAAATGGCGGCGTTGTTGAATGCGAGACATCCGCAGGAGAAAGCGCCGGCGGTGTTCCCACTTTTAAGATACAGCTGAGAGGGTCTTTCCTGGCCATTTCGTCGGACGCCTTCACCAGTTTCCGCCAAACCGGATCGGACTTCATTTCGCACTGAATCCGCTCCTGGCTTCTCGTTTTCGGGTCCTTGTAGCACATCTTCAAGGCTTCCATGATGAGCTTCAAGTTGGAGATGGCGTCCGTGCCAGCCATGCTATCGTACTCCTGCTCGCCATTACTGTCAATCGTGTCTCGGTTGAAGTAAACCTTGCAGAGTAGCGGCGCCAGCTTCGCGTCAGGGCCCTCAGTCTGCAGGATGCGTCCGATGATCGGGCACTTGCGCGAGCGTTTGTTCTTGAAATCGCCAATGCAAAACACCAGCATCTTGGTGATTTCCCCCAGCAGCAAGTTCCACATCGGGTACTTCTCGTAGCATGTGATGAGCGTCGTAATTACGTGGGCGCCTACGAACATTCGGTCCAAACGCTTCGACTCGTTCGACAGCACGGAGTTCAGGCATTTCACAACCGACCAGAGATGGTATCCAGACGCTCTGCGGGTGTTGAAAGTGATCACTTGCTTCAGGAAGACCATGAGCTCGTGGCCCTTACGCTCCATGCAGGTAATCAAGCACTCGCGCAGACGCCGATACTCGCGCACATTGCTGCGCCAGTCGTCACTGCAGAAGATTTCCAATTCGTTCAGATCCCCGTCAATCACCGCCTGCAACAACGTAATCCACGCCTGCTTTTCTTCCTCGGAAGACGCTGCAAAGTACTCGATCGACTTGACTTCCATCGTAGCGGCCTCGCTTTCGTCCTTCCCATTACGCCGTTGGATATGCACCATGGCGTTTGCAGGGGACACCGCAGCGTGCTGGGAGGCGGCTCCACTCTTGCTCGCGTTGGGCATTTTCTTCTTCACCGTCACGCTGAAGCCGAACTCGTGCCAATCGGAGCTCTGCACGTTCTCCATTTCGTCCAGTGTAATGACGCTCTGGTTGCCCAGACTCGGCGTGAACGCTTGATCCAGACTCGACGACTTGGGCGGATCTTCCCGCATTGTCGTCATACGGAGCCCCATCATGCAGTTCAAACTCACCTGGCACAGCTGCAGCTCGTTCTTCAGCTTCTTCTTCACCAGCAAATTGCCCTTCCGCATCAAGTGAGTGGAGCACAGAAAGTTGAGGCAGTCGATACCCACAGACGCTGCCGAGTTGCCGCCTGCGCTGCGCGTGTCCGTGAACTCCACCGTCTCCGTCAGCTCAAACAGATGCATGAGCATCGTAATACACGTCGGACGCGGGTGGCCCTGCGACAGAAGCATCAGCGATTCGAGCGACGCCGCGCTGCCTCGCCGCTGACGGGTGAGCGGCGTGCTCCAGAACGTCAGCTCCTTGATCATCTGCACGAAAAGACACTCCAGCGCAGCTTGGTGCTCCTGCATGAACAAGTGGATGAGCCGTCGAACTTTGCGCGACGTGTATTTGCGCAGCGCCGAGTTGGCCGTCTCGCGCGAGGCGCCGCAGATGGACACGTACTCGTCCTGGCCGGTGACCTTGTCCAGCGGGATGGTCTTGGCCGAGATGGCCACGCCCCGTCCTGTCAAATACGGCGCATGAACGATCTCACGCAGCAACAGGAACGTGTTCTCAATGCAGTCACGCTCGAAGGCGTTGCGTGGCGGGGAAAAGGTCACCTGTTTCTGAATCAACTTCTGCATCATGTGCGTCTCGAAGAGCGACGTGATGGCCGCCTCCGAGTGCTCCGCGTAGATGAGGTGCAACAGCAGCGTGCGGATGTCGTCGTGGCCGATGTTGGCCAGCAGCATGTCCACCGTGGCCGGGTGGTCCGCCAAGAAGTGCAGGATGCACGCGCCCTTCTGGCCTCGGATGGCGAAGTAGCGCAGGATCTGCGACGCGAAGTTGGCCGAGTCGTGGCTGAAGATGCCGTACATGGCCGTCTCGTTCACCTCGGTGGTCAGCGGCGCTGGAATTCCCGTGTCATCCGGTTCATCCGAGTCCGAGTCGTCGTCGTTCTCCGTGACGCCTGAAATCTCGGCGCTGTCTCGCTGGACCGCGCCGTTCTCCTCGTCCTGCTTCAACAAGTCGCTGTCTCCATTGGCCGGAGTCCTGGGTGACGGCAACGGGGAAGCAATGGCCTTGTGGGCGTCTGCATCTGCTCCGAGCGAGGACCTGGCCGAGGACTTGCGTTGTCTGGCCTCGTCAGCCTCCACTGCTTCACCATTGCCGTACTCCTCGTGTTCTGCGAAGCTCTCTTGCAGCGTCTGCGCGCCGTCCTTCTCGAAGACCTGCACGGCTACCTGGATGAGCTCCTCGAGCTCGGCCACACTGGCCTGGCGCTCCTTGCGGCGCAGCGGCGTATCACACTTGGACGAGACGCCGTCGGCCTCTCTCTGCAGCGTGTCGAAGATGGAGTCCCAGAATTCGGCGCACTGGTGCGGCTGGCCGGGCTCGCAGGCCGCGATGGCGTTCATGGCGCCGCCCATGACGATGAACTGCGCCGCCATGGCGCGCGTGTGCGTGGGGAAGGACGCGTCCAGCGCCAGGCGGATGAACTCGAGCGTCTTGTCGCGCGAGAACAGGATGCCGCGCAGGCGGCTGGTCATGCGCTTGAAGAGCAGTTCGAGCATCTCGAGCGAGAAGCTCTCGTTCAGCAGTTGGGCCAAGCTGTACTTGTCGCTCATGAGTCCGTCCACGAACTTCTCGATGTTGGCGCGCACCTGCTCGGCCGCCTTCTTGTGCTGCAGCTGGAACGAGGCTTCGCTGGCCGTGGGGGACGAAGGCCCCGAGCCCGGCGGCGTCGCGGCGCCCTTGTCCAGCATTCTCGGTCGCCCGGTGTTTACTTGTATGGTCGGCAGAGCGGTGGGATGAAACCAGCAAGCCCTCAAAGAGGGGAATGCGCGCGGTACCACCGCGATGGTGGGAGGAATCGGATGTGGAAAGGTATTGGTTGTAGAAGGCTCGATTCTATCTGGAATAAAAACCATGATGTCGTCTAGAGGATTGCTTTGTGAAGGTGTTGTGTTGCTGCAGGTTTTGCCCTGGCTCTTTCTTGACAGCTGCACTGTTCGGCGGTCTTCAGATGGCACTGTTTGAGGCAGATGATTGGCAACTTTGAGGCACAGCTTCAAGTGCAGGTGGGCTTTGCAGGTGCTTGCTTGCTCGCTGCATGCTCACTTCTTACATCTGCTTGCTGGATTTTGGCAGCTTTGGTT
Source organism: Phytophthora chlamydospora (assembly GCA_012295415.1). Taxonomy (NCBI): domain Eukaryota; phylum Oomycota; class Peronosporomycetes; order Peronosporales; family Peronosporaceae; genus Phytophthora; species Phytophthora chlamydospora. Next base: position 73,420 of record JAABLK010000020.1, on the reverse strand, counting down.
TGACCAGATCCCCATCAGCCGCAACTTCGACAAACAGCCAGGACATCTGATCCAAGGCTTTCAATTCGATACAAGCAGCTTTTTCAACCTCAGCGGATGTTCGCACAACGTGCACGTGGCGGAAACAGGAATTCCAACGTGTCCGCATTTTGCGCAATTGCATCGAGCATCGACTTTTGTGTTCATGTATTTCGCCGAAAACTGTCTGGGATCGCTGGATCCATCATGGCATGGACTCCATGCAGAGCAGCTCCAAGCGTAGCAGGAAGAGCCAATGTCAACCGCCCGAATGAACTCCAGGCCAGCGCTGGTGGTTGCCGCCACGAAAGCCTCATTTAGCGCCATCGTCCGTTTCTGCAAGTCGCCATCACCTGAAACCCCACTGCGAGCTCACCTTGAAGGCGTTGAAGTTGTCCCCAGCACCGGACCAGCAATAATGGGCAACATCTGCCACGCCGGCCCACAAGCACTGGCCGCGGACGCCACGGCCAAGTCGAAACCCAAGCTCGGGTCGCAGAACAAGCCCGCGCCCACCTTCGGCAAGGACCCGACGCTCAAGCGCGAGGACTTCATCTTCTCCAACATCCAGACGGCGTCGTTCCTGGCCAAGCTCCCGGGCAGCATCAACGGCCAGCAGTTCCTCGTCGAGGATTGCCACAACTGCGATATCTTCGTGTTGGACCACTGCGCGTCGGTGCAGATCGACGCCTGCGTCAACTGCCGCATCGTCGTGGGGCCCTGCGAGAGCAGCGTCTTCCTGCGCAACTGCAAGCAATGCACCGTCATCTGCGCCGTGCAGCAGTTCCGTACGCGCGACTGCGAGGACGTGGACGTCTATCTCTACAGTGCCACGGGTGGGTCTCAAAAACCAAAACACAAGGTCTTCATCCTCTCACCATTGTGTTCCTGTTGGCCCTGATAGAGCCTATTATTGAGACTTCCACAGGTCTTCGCTTCGCTTGCTTCCCACTGACCTACTTCTCGCTGCAGCAGCAGTTCAACCAAGCCAAGTTCTCGCCATGGAACAACAAATGGAGCGAGGTAGGGAGTTTTTGCGAAGTTTTACGAAGTATGGTAAAGTGCTGACGATGTTGTTTCTGCATTGTAGATTTTCGACTTCACCCCGGATCACGGCGGGTGGAAGGCGCTGCCCATGCACCCGCACGAGTCTCCACTGGCTGATATGATGCCGGCTGAAGAGAACAACGGAGCACGGTCGCTGTGGAAGATGCCGTCCTGGACGGCGGAGGAGCTCGGGCTTTCCGTGGACCTTCCGCAGTTGGTGGTGCCGATCACCAGCGGACTTTGTGCCCGGAAGGAAGACGCACCGACGGTATTCGTCTGCTTTGCAGTGGTAAGTTGTGGTGCTTTACTATATTCATGAAGCTGTGCTAACGCTACTTCATGTTGCAGCCTAAGGACGCCGCCATGCTGGAATTCGTGACTGCAGTTGCAGTAGCAACGAAGAAGAGCGACGATACGAGCGGCAACGATGAGCCCACGCTACTCATCCGCACGAGGCAAATGCAACTTACGACCGAGCAGACAGCAACACTTTTCACGGATAACGCTGCTCTAGCTGGGGTATGTCGACGTGTCTTCGTGAGTCGAGTGCTGTACCTCACGCCTTTACGTTGTATTTTTTCCCGCAGAAAGCAACGCAGGCAGCTAAATCAACACTTGGCTCCGTGATGATGGAGTTCCAAGGGCCAAACAGCTACCAACACGTCAACAACACGTTGCAAGGTGCTCGATTTGCTGGTGAATCAGCTACAAGAGACGCCATCTTCGTTTCAAAAGACACTGCTGCGGCATTGTAAGTTTTCATTTCTTGGCCACGCGTATTGCTTCAATTGGTGGTAACCTTGCTTCCTCGCTGTTCCCAGACGCCTGAGTGATCTCGTTTTTCAGCAGTGGAAGCCAGTTGTCTGACACGGTCGCAGTGCTTTCGAGCAAGCTGCGAGTGGCCTCACGAAGGCCCCATTCACTAGACTTTTTACTCGAGTTGAGGTGGGTGTAAACAGTAAGGAGTCAAGCAAAGTTATTAGTTATAAAACTTAGTTACATGAGAAGACAGCAACCACCGTTGAGCTGACGCAACGCACGATCTGCGCTCTCCTTCTCCAGAGAACTCCCGCTCTTGCCCAGCGCCTTGAGCAACGGGATGCTTCCTTCCCGCACTAGCTCCGCTCGCATCTTATCGTTGCTCTTGGCGAGATTCTCCAGCGTCTCCGCCGCGAAACACCGTTGCTGCTCGCTTCCAGACCGAAGCAGCTCGACGATCTGAGTGACGCCGCCTTCCTGTGCGATTTCAGCGCGGCCAGCTTGACTTTGGGCAAGATTCTTGAGCAACTCCGCCGCTTTCTCCTTGTGCTGGTCAGTTCCGGTTCGCAGAAGCTCGACGAGAGGAGGGACACCTCCGTTCTCAACAATTCTGGAGCGGATCGCTTCGTCGACCGAAAGGTAGATCAACACGTCGATCGCGCTCGCCTTTTGCTCGTCGGTCCCAGTCCGCAGAAGCTCAATGAACTGTTCGAGGCCTCCTTCGCTTGCAATCTCGGCTCGAAGGCTGTCGTGGGACGCGAGTCTTCGTAGTGCAGCTACAGCGTAGTCCTTCTGTTCCTCGGTTCCAGTTCGCACGACCTCAAGAAGCGGAGCGACCCCTTTCTCGCTTGCAATCTCGGCTGCAATCATAGCGCTGAACGAAAGGTTTGCGAGTACACCAACCGCGTAAAACTTCTGCTGGCTGTTGCCTTTCCAAAGGAGCTCAACGAGCGGAGCGACACCGCCTTCACGGGAGATTTCTTCACGGATAGCGACGTTCGACGCCAGGTTCACGAGCGCTCCGGCAGCCCGGGCTCTCAGCAGACTCGTTCCGCTACTTAACAACGCGACGAGGACTGCGACGCCTCCGTTGCGTGCGATCTCGGCCTGGGTTTCCTCGACCTTGGCGAGGTTTAACAGCGCCGTGACCGCAGTCTCCTTCTGCTCATCTGTACCGACCATAGCGAGGGCGATCAACGGAGCACTAGCTCTTTCTCGAGCGATATCTGCACGACTTGGGTAGCTGGGAAGCACCAGACTCGCGACCAACTCAGTCGTCGTCTGCCGCTGTTGAGTCGTGCCAAGACGCACGAGCTTGAGCAATGCTGGGATGGCTCCATTGCTCATGATGGCCTGGCCAAGCTCTTTCTGAAGAGCGAGGTTCTTCAGTGCACAAGTTGCCCGGTGTTTCTGCTCGTTGCTTTCGAGTTGCAGCAGCGCCACAAGCGGGGCGACCGCTTTGACGCGCATGATCTCGGCCCGCATGGCTTCACTCTCTACGTCGACGCCTTCCATCGCTTCAGCAGCCCAAAGCTTCTGAACGTCGTTGCCGCTTTCCAGCAGCGATACGAGAGGCTCGAGCATTCCAACCCACAGCTTCTGAGCTTCACTCATGCTCTGCCATAGCGCGACCAACGGCTGCAGCACTGCGACATCACGCAGAAAACTCGCGTTGCCGCGAGTAGCGATGCAGGCACAGCGGATGGCTGCCACCTCCTTCTCTGAGTCACTGCCATTCTTCAGAGCGCTCGCTACTGATGCCAGCTCCTTCACGGGCGCGTCTTGAACTGAGCCTCGAAGCACGTCGAACTCCGGCTTTGACAGCTTCGAATCGAGCACCGCCGCCCACTTCAGACACTGCAACGCGTACAACTTGGTGTAGTACGTCGCACCATTCTTCACCGAGTCGGACAGGATTTGAACGCCGTTGGCTTCATACATGACCTGACGATCCTCATCCTTGGTACAAAGTCGGATGAGCTCCAGCAGAGCTTGCTCTTTTGCCAGATCCTCGAGACCAGGTAGCATATCCAGGATGTCCACAATGACGTCGGTGTTGAGCAGCGGTTCCGGCGTCACCGGGCGATCCTCATCGTCCACACAACTTCGGTCGGGCTCCAGTAGAGTCTTAGGCGTCTCATCGTCGGCGTTGGTCGTCTCTGGTACGACGGGCTCGACAGCTTTTGTGGGTCTCCGTGGCGAGTTGCTGGCTCCTTCTCCGGCAAAAGCTTTCAGCTTTTCAAGCACGTCGGGCACTCCAATTCGCTTGTCGGGGTCTACGTTGGTCATGGCCACCACCAACTCCCACACCTCTGTCGACGCTTGATCCGGTTTATCGGGGACTTCACCATTCCGGAGCTTTTCGTGAATGCTGTCGTCATCCAAGAGCGCAAACGGAGGCTCGCCGACCACCGCTTCAATGATGCACATGGCGAACGAGTACACGTCCGAAGCAAACGTCGGTGCCGTCTTCATACATTCCGGAGCTCGCCAGCGCAGAGCGCCCGCCGTGAAAGGAGATTCCCCCGTCGTCTCGGACAGAATCGTCGACGTCCGTACTGCACTCAGTCCGAAGTCCGAGAGTTTGGCGAGTCCGTCGGCGCCAACGAGGATGTTGTTGAGCTTGAGATCTCCGTGAACAACACTCTTTCGGTGGATGTAGTCGAGCCCGAGAGCTGCTTGATACAGCAACCTCCACATCTGCGTCTTGTTGGCGTCGGATGCAGCCAGGAACGAGCACAGGTCACCGCTGGTTGCGTCCTCACAGACGATAAACGGAGGTGTACTGATGTGTGAGGCGCCGAGGAGCTTGATGATGTTCGGGTGGTTCAGGCCGTGCCAAATGTTCATCTCTTCCTCGATGCTGTGTCTTGTATGGTCGTCGATATCCACGCCGTCAACGAGAAAGCACTTGACCACGACGTTGGTGTTTGAACCCCACAATCCGTGGTGTAGAGTGGCAAAAGAGCCCCGGGAAAATGGCTGTGGGTCGAAGTGAATCTCGTACGGGGGCAGGAACCACGGCGGGAGCTTTGGCACGGCCGTCATGGATGCCCGAATGACAGTCCCGATCATTGTCTTGAGAAGTTTCGCCATCTCAGGGTTCTTCTGCTCGGGCCGGTGCTCCACCTCGTACTTGAGCGTCAGCATGGTTTCCTGTTGCGATCGCTCGTCTTGGAGCTCAGCTAGAACCCCTTGAGCGTTGTCGACCGAAGCAGCCAGGAGCTCAAGCTGAACATGCAGATCGTCTTCAAACTGCTGCTCCCAGACACTAAACCTGCTGGGCTTGGGGTTGCCGAGCACACGGAGAATATCGTCGATATCCTCGTTGATCCGGCGTAGCTCTTCAGTCATTCCTTGGTGTTTCATGAGACGGAAGACCAGCTTCTTCCCTCGATAACGCTCCAGATAGAGAAGTGTGCTGGACACTGCAGCCACGTACTTGGTGAGAGCATCAGGTGGAGCAACTCGCTTCTTCTTCTCCAACTTTCTGAGCTCGGTGAACAGACCCTCCAGTCGCTGGTGGATTCGCTTGACGGCGTTTTCTGCTTCCTTCATCTCGGCGCATTGTTGCGAGATAGAGGCGAGCGCCAGCGCCACCGTACCAGACCCAGGGACGACGAGGTCGAGCAGGACACCCATGGTGCCGACACGAGAAGTAGACGTCTTGATGAAGCAGATGCGTTGAAAAAGTGAAAGTGATAATGTGATAGAGCAACTGACGTGACTGTGGAGCTCATGGGGAACAAAGGATCAGCTTCAGAAGGATCATCATTGAGGACGTCGTAGTCGATACAGCTTCGCTTCGACAAAGCCACTTTTTGTTTCTGATCGAGCCGTTAAAGCTCAGATCGCAGGGTGGCAGAACAGGTAGTGAGGGTGTGGAACCTAACATTAGCCCCTACTGCAAACTTGCTCAGAAGTGGTGTGACGCCTGCAATGCAAGTTACGCTGGCAATTGGGTGTGAAGATGAGTATTTTTACCTTGCTGGCTGTAGTCGCTTCAATGTAACTTTTTCACGATCGATCTTCCCTGGATGTCGAGATACTCTAGCACACTGTATCAACTCGAAACAACTTGGAGCTTGACAAGTTGTGGGGTGCCAGCAAATTCCAGCGCGGGGATTCGTGACTGCTAAGTGCGTCAGTATGAGGAGCTTCACACCGTTGCCACATCGAGAGGAGGCCGGAAAGTAATCCACGAAATTGTTTAGGATACTAGCAGATCGTTCACAAGGATGGGAACTTAATGCTATTATACCACGCACCACCTTGCGACGAAGCAATATGGCAGCTCAAAGTTCGGCGGGATATGCCCGGGTCCATCATTCCGGGAGTGTGCTGTGATATGAACACCTTTGCGTTGACTGTGGTTCTCATATATCCGCCAGAACAATTCGTTTTATTTTTGATCGAGCTGTGAAGAGAGGGAGTCCGAAAGACTGGCAGGAGCATATAGATTTAGTCACGAATTGAAGGGCGCAGTTATGCCGGACGNATTCGCTTGACGGCGTTTTCTGCTTCCTTCATCTCGGCGCATTGTTGCGAGATAGAGGCGAGCGCCAGCGCCACCGTACCAGACCCAGGGACGACGAGGTCGAGCAGGACACCCATGGTGCCGACACGAGAAGTAGACGTCTTGATGAGGCAGATGCGTTGAAAAAGTGAAAGTGATAATGTGATAGAGCAACTGACATGACTGTGGAGCTCATGGGGAACAAAGGATCAGCTTCAGATGGATCATCATTGAGGACGTCGTAGTCGATACAGCTTCGCTTCGACAAAGCCACTTTTTGTTTCTGATCGAACCGTTAAAGCTCAGATCGCAGGGTGGCAGAACAGGTAGTGAGGGTGCGGAACCTAACATTAGCCCCTACCGGTAGTTCACTGCAAGCTTGCTCATAAGTGGTGTGACGCCTGCAATGCAAGTTACGCTGGCAATTGGGTGTGAAGATGAGTATTTTCACCTTGCTGGCTGCTGTCGCTTCAATGTAACTTTTTCACGCTCGATCTTCCCTGGATGTCGAGATACTCTAGCACACTGTATCAACTCGAAACAACTTGGAGCTTGACAAGTTGTGGGGTGCCAGCAAATTCCAGCGCGGGGATTCGTGACTGCTAAGTGCGTCAGTATGAGGAGCTTCACACCGTTGCCACATCGAGAGGAGGCCGGAAAGTAATCCACGAAATTGTTTAGGATACTAGCAGATCGTTCACAAGGATGGGAACTTAATGCTATTATACCACGCACCACCTTGCGACGAAGCAATATGGCAGCTCAAAGTTCGGCGGGATATGCCCGGGTCCATCATTCCGGGAGTGTGCTGTGATATGAACACCTTTGCGTTGACTGTGGTTCTCATATATCCGCCAGAACAATTCGTTTTATTTTTGATCGAGCTGTGAAGAGAGGGAGTCCGAAAGACTGGCAGGAGCATATAGATTTAGTCACGAATTGAAGGGCGCAGTTATGCCGGACGGACGTCCCCGTTCCTTTCACAGGCACTTCTACTCAAGCGTAACAACACTGCTCAGCCTATCTGGACAAATACGATCTCAAGACCCAATCGCAAAGTAATGCTGCTTAGGATTAACGATTACCCCGCCAAGGTAAAACATACCTCTCCTCGATTTCACTACGTAATGCATGCATAGTTCCGCTGTCTCCTCACATGAGCACACAGCAGTCTGGGTTCAATTGGCGCAATGTGTGCGCAGCGGCTTGCTTCTGGAGATCAGTCCCATCTTGCCGTATCGACTCGAGCAATTCAACACCTCCTTGACGCCAAATGCCACCTCGATTCTCAGCAGAGCAAGCAAGGTCATCCAGGGCGCGCACCGCGATGTCTTTTTCTTCGTTTGTTCCGGTTTTCAGAAGTGCGAGAAGTTTTGGAACCCCTTTGGCACGCGCCATCTCCATAGTGAGAGTCGCGTTAATGATCGGAGGGCTCACTGGGTTTGGGTCTGCCTTGCTCTTTGCCTTGTTCTGCGCTGGAAAAACGAATTTGGACCCAGCACTTGATTGACGTTTCTTGATCGGGATGTCCTTAGATGACCCTGTCCGAACCGTGTCATCGGGAATAACGGGCTTGCTCACGTGTTCGTTGACACCAGGTTGAGGTTGAGCTTCAACTAGGGCGTAGTTGTCCTCGTATATCACCACAAGTTTTTGTGTATCAATCGTGTCTTCCTGCTCGTTCTCATGGCCGTCTGCTTCCAATGTTTTCACCATTGTGAACCCTCCTTCGTCCAGGATCTCCGTTCGCAGTGCATCATTGATACTTGCAAGCTTGCGAAGCACAATAACTGCTCTCTTCCTTTGCTCTTCGGTCCCAGAGCGCGTTAGTACGACAAGTGAAGCGATTCCACCTCTGCTGGCAATGCAAGCACCGATGACTTCGTTGATGTTGAGATTCGTCATGACATGCACAGCGTTTTCTTTCTCTTGGTCTGCTCCGGTTTGTAGCAACTCCATAAGGGGCGTCAGCCCTCCTTCGTTCACGAATGCAGCAGCAATCACAGCAGTAAACTTCAATCTTTTAAGCTCATGAGCAGCGAAGCCCCTAACTTGAATGGCACCGGCTCGCAAAGCGCAACCAGCGGTACGACACCTCCCGTATCCGAAATATCGTCAAAGAGATGGATTGAATTGCTGGCGATGTTTGCAAGAGCGATTGCAGCAATTTTCTTGGGGGTATCGGTACCCTTCTGTAACAGACTCACGAGGAACCGAGTTTCATCGTTTCGTCCGATCTCCGCTCCCGTGCAGTCATATAGAGCTAGGTTCGCAAGCGCCAAGGCAGCATAACTCTTTTGAGTATTGGTTCCATTTTCGACGAGTGCAACCAAAGGAACTCCAGAATCAATGATACGCAATCTCCGTACTTGGCGGCTAGATTCGCTACCTCTCCGTTTTATTGACTAGTGCCCCTGCCGCCCAATTTGAGAGAGTGTTCAATGTGCGAGAACGTTTGATATCGTGATTGGTAAGTAGACTTTCTGTGAGCGGGATGAAACCCGCTCGTTGAACAAACCATCATAGGCTTCGCAGTTGCGGTCAAGATTTCGGAGCCCTTGAAGCTTCAGCTACTTCGTGTGCGATGAAAGACCGAGTTCATCGTCTTCGACGGAGTTGCATCATTCATGAATTCCTAGCTCTTTCGTCAATAAAAAGCGAGCTTCTTGGGTCTCGGACTGTGACAACGATCGTGTGTTGAAAGCAGATTTATATACCACCAATTGTTTGATGTGGTTCGTGACAGCTGAACAAACAAGTGCATAGGCTAGCAGTGAACAGCGTTCACTTGCTCTTCGATCAAACAAGCACTTCTTAGCTTATCTACACATTGAACGACGTCGTAGTCTTCAAGGTGTATGGGGACCAAATTGCGCAGCATTGCTGGAATTCAGCCACGTGCTGCTGACTGAAGTTCAGAGCAGCCCGAGAGTTTCTGCCAGAAAGTTGGAGGCTTGCTCCGACATCTACGCCGTTGCTGACCTGCTGCTACATTCGCTTCTTCCTCTGCACGGGGCCAACCTTCTTGTCCACATTGAAGCCGTCTGCTACTTTTGTACTTCATGCGGCATCCATCTGGCAAATTCTACACTTGGTTTTTGTATGATCAAGGTTTCAAAATTCAAAACGCGGTCTGAAGTAACGCCAGCATTTTGTCCCTTACTTCCGCGCGCCAAGCCTATTGTTTTGTATCGCCGTCGCTCAGTGCAGCCCCGCTTTGCTCCTCTTCGACCTCATGGAGCGCACACGACGCAGCAGCACCGCCACGGGCGACGCCTCGCGCAAGCGCAAGCGTGGGGCCCTGCAGGACATCAGCAACAACACCAAGAAGCTCTCGCGCAGGAAGGCGAATGACGCAGCCAAACCTCGCCGCAAGACGACGGCCACGAGCGTCAACTCGGCGCTCAAGAGCTCCATGGCCTCCACGGCTGCCAGCAAAGCCAAGAAGCGCGTCAAGGCGGCCGACGCAGCCTCCAAGACCAAGCGACGCAAGGCCGAGGGCGCTGAGAACCAGCCACCGCACCAGAAGATCCAGACGAGTATGCTGTCCTTCCAGGCGGCGCCGACGATCAAGAAGGAGCAGAAGGACGAGGACAAGGAGAACGTCGAGGCGGACGTAAAGGTAAGATGTAAAGGGGTGCAAGGAGACGGAGTAGAGGCTAATTGATGGCTTGTGTAGGTGGGCAATCAACTAGAGGAGAAGGAAGAGAAAGGGGAAGTGAAGAAGGAGGGCAACCAGACAGAGAGCCAGAGTGACGCCGTGCAGAAGGAGGAGGTTCCTGAAGAAGAGGAACCGCAGACTCAGGAGCTGGAGCAGAAGGAGGAAGCTGTGCTGGCTGTGGCAGCGCCCACGCCTGCTGTTGCTGTTGCTGAGCAGAGAGACGAGTACGAGCCGCGTCCGTACACGGTCACGTTCGACCACAAGAACTCGTGCTTCGACGAACAGACGTACGCTGCCAAGGTGCGCGACATTGACGCGCCGTCAGCCACCGTGAGCTCGCACCACGCCAAGCTGGTGCGCGAGCTGGACGCTTTTTACAGGAAACATGAGACCAAGTACCTGCCTGAGGCCGACTACATAGGCACGGTGCAGAAGGACATCAACGAGAAGATGCGCACCATCCTCGTGGATTGGTTGGTCGAGGTCGGCGAGGAGTACGAGCTCGACTCGCAGACGTTCCACAAGGCGGTACGTGGATGGCTTGTCTTTTGTCTTAAGTCGAGGTTGGTGTTCTCATTCGCTGGGCTACGTGGCTGTACGCTCTTTAGGTCAATCTGGTGGATCGTTGCCTCAAGAAGATCAAGATCAACCGCAAGCAGTTCCAGCTCCTTGGCTGTGCCTGTATGATGGTTGCAGCAAAGTTCGAGGAAGTCTACGGCCCGAGCGTGGAGGAGTTTGTCTACATCTCCGACCAGACGTACACCGCAGAGGAGGTGCGTTGCTGAATGCTTTTTCCCCGGTGTCTTCTGTGCTAATTGTTTGGCTGAACGTTGCAGATGCTGGACATGGAAGCGCAAGTGCTCAACGCGCTGGAGTACCGCGTCGCATCGACCACCTGCTACGGCTTCATTCATCGCTATATTAATGCAGGGTGTACGACCGACAAGCAGCGGTCCCTGGTGAAGGTACGTGCACCAATGTACGGTCCTTCCTCACCACTTGTTTCTTACGACCGCTCTTGTTTTGCTCGCTGCAGTACCTCTGCGATTTCTCGCTGTTATTCTATCACATGGTGCGGTTCAAACCGTCCAAGGTCGTAGCTTCAGCCGTGTATCTCGCACGCTTAACGACGGGCGAGGCGGAGCCTTGGACGCCTACACTGCACCACGTCACCAAGTATAACCCGCTAGAAATCCAGGAATGCGTCGAGGAGCTCCACCGTCTACACGCGATCGAGACGCAGGTGGTCAACACCCAGCGCGACAAGGCGAAGGCCGTGAGCGAGAAGTATCTGGCGGACAAGTTCCACGCTGCAAGTACCATCCCATCGTGCAGCAAGACCCAGCTGACGGACTCGTTCGAGCAGTACAAGCCTTCATAGAGCACCACGCCAGGGAATGGCCAGCTGACTGTCCGTCTCGCGAACTCTCTGGGCATTGGCGTCTGGCCGCCAGCTATGCAGATCAAGTGCCGACGCGTCGACAGCGCAAATATGTTCAGGACCCTCGTAGCTCTACAGGAAGCAGGCGCCCTCGTAGTATTATTTTCCATCATTATAGGTCAGGTTGCATTTCTCGCTTGCCTCCGTCGCGATGTTCGCTGCAACCTCGACAGCCATGCACTAAAGACAAGAAGCTGCTGTCGGCCACGGTGGATTGGCACCCAGAGGTGAGCACTTCGCGCGAAAGAGTGGACAACTTGGCAGCTAAGTGCTCATAGCTCACAGCAACACAGTTGAAGCTCTCGTAAAACAAAAGGATCCCGTGATACTCTGGAGCTTGGGAAGACCCACGTGTGGTTGGCGCGACCGGGGGAACGTACTCCTTCCCAGATACGCAGCCAAGGCGTGACGTCCTAGGACATGCCGTGAAGCAATTTCGTTCGAGATGTCAAATCATGGATAGCCGCTCATCCGAAATGCAGCGGTGAGATTCTCCTTCTCTCCCAACGATTCGTCCATTGCTCACTGAGATCGACGTGGGGGAAAGCTCACTCTTGGCCGGCACAACGCCTTCTACAGTCATCTGGCTCTCGTTGGTTAGCAATCGCCCACAAGTTCTGCAGCGAACAAGCTGGACTCCATCGGTGCCCACTGCATGAGCCAACGAAGACGTGGTCTAAGACTGTCAGTTCTTGTCGCTGCGACAAATGTCCTTGCTCTGGGGCTTCTGCTTCTAGAATAATGGTGTCGCGACTTGCTGGGCAGTGGCCGATGGCTACACGTTGTCGGCTTGCGTCAAACAGAGGACACCGTTTCCCGGTCGGTCGCTGGTCGGTCGGTCGAAATTCTGTTCAGCGAACCTTCCAGAACGCGTTTGACTTGGCGTTTGTAAGGACTCGCTTTTCCACGATCTTTTCCGCTTGCTAAGGTTTCGCTGGCGTGTTCCACACCAGGTGCTCCCCCCGCACCCTCAGCCAGCCAGTCTCGAACCCGCGCAGTCCACACACCAAACAGAGCGAGAAGCTGGGAAGAGAAGCTCCCCCCAGCCAGAGCCTGATACATTAGCACAGACACATACAAACACCAAGACAACCATGTTCGGCGGCGGCTTCGAGAGCTTCTTCGGTGGCGGTTTTGAGGGCGGCCCCGGCGGCCCGGGCGGCCCGTCCAAGGCCGTGGACAACAACAAGTTCTACGAGGCGCTGGGCGTGGCCAAGACGGCCACGGCCGCCGAGATCAAGAAGGCGTACCGTAAGCTGGCGCTCAAGAACCACCCGGACAAGGGCGGCGACCCGGAGCTGTTCAAGACCATCACGGTGGCCTACGAGGTGCTTTCCGACCCGGAGAAGCGCGAGCTGTACGACCAGTACGGCGAGGAAGGCCTGCAGAACGGCGGCGGCGGCGCGGACGCCAGCGACCTGTTCAGCCAGTTCTTCCGCGGCCAGGGAGGACGCCGGCCGCGCGGCCCACAGAAGGGCGAGGACCTGACGCACCCGCTCAAGGTGTCGCTCGAGGACCTGTACAACGGCAAGACGGTGAAGCTGGCCGTGAACCGCGACGTGCTTTGCGGCCGCTGTGAGGGCCGCGGAGGCGCCGAAGGAGCCGAAAAGACGTGCGACACGTGCCAGGGCCGCGGCATGCGCGTGCAGCTTCGCCACATCGCGCCCGGCATGGTGCAGCAGATGCAGAGCGTGTGCCCGGACTGCCGTGGCCAGGGCAAGAGCATCCGCGAGAGCGACCGCTGCAAGGCTTGCAAGGGCAAGAAGGTGACGAAGGAGCGCAAGGTGCTGGAGGTGCACATCGAGAAGGGCATGCGCAACGGCCAGCGCATCACGTTCGCCGGTGAGGCCGACCAGGCGCCCGGTACTGTGCCTGGCGACATTATCTTTGTGGTGCAGGAGAAGGAGCACGCCACGTTCCAGCGGAAGGGCGGCAACCTCATCATGGAGAAGAAGATTAGTCTGGTGGAGGCGCTTTGCGGCTTCGAGATGATCGTGGAGCACCTGGATGGCCGTCACCTACACATTAAGACGCGGCCCGGCGAGATCATCAAGCCCAACCAGTTCAAGTCGGTGCACGGCGAGGGTATGCCTACTCACGGAAACCCATTCGTCAAGGGCCAGCTCGTCATTCTCTTCAAGGTGCAGTTCCCCGAGAGCGGCAGCCTCTCAGAGAAGCAGCTCAGCATGCTCAAGAGCACGCTGCCGGCCCCCGCGCCTCTGACGCCCTCAGCCGACTCGGAGGAGTGCTTCCTGTCGGAGTTCGACGCCGAGGCCGCCAAGGCCGAGCAGCAGCAGCGCGAGGCCTACGACTCGGACGAGGAGCGTGGCGGCCAGCGCGTGCAGTGCCAGCAGCAGTAGGAGGGTTCTCTCTGCGTGCAGGAGAGACGGTTAGACTCGGCGAAGGACGAGGGCGCTGTGTGCGGTGGTGTGTTGAACGCGGAGATCGTCAGCCCGGGAGATGGTATGGCCGGCAGGCGCGCGATCACTGCACTAGCGCTTTCCAGTAGCAGACCATACGTTAAGATGAAGAAAAGAGAGAAAAATGCAAAAACATTTTAGGCTTGTTTTGGCGGCGACGTGCTAGATGTGGGGTCGACTTGACCCTAGAGAACTCGTAAACACGTTTGGTTGACGTGCAGGCGGTGACATTTTCCTTCTGACATCATTGCAGCGTCTCACGAACAGAGCCAAGATCAAAGAAGACAACCTTAGCCTGACAAGCAGCAATACAACATCAGCAATCTACGAGAAGAAAACGTCAACACAGAAAAGAATCCGAGTGGGAAACCGCAAATGGGAACGTCTTGCATTGATTCTCGCTGAAAAGATCTCAACACGAGTCGCTTCCACTCCCCGGCAAGGAAGGAAGTTCACGCTAGACCTGATCTCCCTTCCGCGTCACGGCACCTTAAGTCGCCGCTCGGCAGAAGAAAAAGCTCGAGGTCTCGGGAAACGCGTCGAAGTCTGGTTTGTCCAGTAGCTTACTCGTCGACGGTCTCGTTCTGGGTGCCCTTGTAGGTGGCCACCTGCACGTGCTGCACAAGCGTGTACAGCTTCTCCTTGGCGTCCTCGTCGTCGTTGCGCTTGCGCGAAAGACGCACGCGCACGCGGTAAGGAATGTTGCGCACACCCTTGGACCAGATGAACTTGTTGAGCTTCGAGTCGATGCGCACGTCGGCGGTCTTCATGGTCACCTGAGCGAACTTCTTGATGGCGCGCACGGCACGGGCCGCTTTCTTCTTAAACACACTGTTTGGTCACAAGAGGAACCGCCAAGAACCGATAGCAGAGCAGAGGAAAAAGTCAAGGAAGTCTCCAAGGTGGGAGCTACGGCGAACCGAGTGGGGAGGAATGCAGTGCACCAGCCCTACTGGCTGGCGCGTGGTTCCTAAAGAAGATAAAGAGGGGGTTGAAAAAGGATACCATCCGTGAAGACGCTTGTGCAGGTTGATGGTGTAGTCACGAGCGACCACATCCGGCGCGCGCTTGGTGTTGCGAGTCTTGGTTTCCTTGACCATGGTGAGTGTTCCTGGTGAGCTAGCTTTTCCCGAATGTAGCAAGGCCGGCCACTGGCGGCGACCAACAGGGAGCAGCGCAAGCCCAGCCAACCGATTTTACCAATACCGAGCGAAACCGGTAATATCGGTACATTCGGTACTTAGTGTGATAGTGGTGTGAAACTGAAGTTGCACTAAGTGCGACTCGTAGGTTGAAGTTGGCGACCAGCAAGAAGTTGCCCAGCGTGCTCGTGCTGCCTTGCCGCCAGCGAGCATCGACAACGGCTACATCATCACTGCATGTATGGTGTTGCTGGCGGCGTCCGGGGGCGTAGGATACGTGCTTACAGGTGAGAAGCCATTGCTGCGGCGGCTGCATGCCGATAGTCCTAACGAGGTCGCGACCCAATCTGCTGCAAGCTTGCCTCTCATTGCCCAGGACGCCGACAGCAGAGTCTGTGATACTGCGGCGCCGGCGGTGAAATGATGCGAGAGCGAGAAATACGAGTTTTGCGTAGCTCACCTGAAACGCGTGCGGTTTCCCCGTCGATAGTCTGAAAGCTTCACGACTACAACAGTATAGGGGCGCACCGGAGCCTGATACCACGCACACTGTTTGGCGCTTCCCCAATACAAGTACCATTCGCAGGATTCAATCACAAACCTTTTGCCAGCAGCCAGGCCTTCTTCGTTGTAACCTTCCACCACACTGAGGTGCCAAAACTTGGTCGACGAACACAGCCAACTTGCTCAACCGCAGACAGATTGAAGTTGCAACCCCCGGCCCACGTCAACGCCGCGATCTCGGTGTGGGGCGGCCATCGCCATCGCTGCCATGAAGGCTTTCAGCAGCAACAGCAGTAGCGGTATTGTGCCAAGCACTTCACGAGCGTAGGTAGCAGTGCCAACAAGCGCTGCGTCGACTGGGTTTGTAGGATGCGCCAACGTAGCCATCTCTGTTCTTGAAGTGAGCTCCTCCCACGGCTGTCTGCGGCGTTGCTGGTCATCGCCTTTCAGTGTGTCGCTGCTGTCGTTTGGCTCGAGTGGGCTCCGCTCTGGCCTCTGCATGAAAGGCGAGAAACGGTGGCGGACCATGCATGGCGATATAACACCTCGCTGGAAACGGCCAGCGGCAGCGTGGCAGGGGAACCACGCTTCTCGCCATAGATCGACTGGCTGGCAGCGCTTTCTGCTTTGTGAGGAGCACTGCATCTCCTCCCTCTGCATGCCTCTTCGCCCGAGAGAAGGCGCCGACTTGGATGGTAGTCACCTCGCCTCGAATGCTCTCTAGGCCCTGCCCGCGCAATGTGGCAAGTTCCGGCAGCCCCCACGAAAAATTAACGCGTGAAAGCCCAGCGCCGCCGAGAAACAGGTGCCCGTTACCGCGCCGAGAGCGCTCGGGCATGCACGGCAATAATGGAGCACCTTCTTCTTCGGTTTCCTCGTGTCGCACTGAAAGCGTAACGTGGGGGAGGAGCTCTGCCGCTTGCGCGGCCAATCCGCGGCGCTGCTGCTTGAAGCGTTACGCTGCCGATCCGAGCTGGTGATGATCTAACCGCTTCGCCCTCGCATCGAGCTGCGGCCCGAGAAGCTCATTCCGGGATTTCCACGGCCCAAGCGAAGTCCAAGCTTCACGACAACCACCACCTACCACCACCACCATGGGCTGCACTCAATCCAAGGCGAACGACGTCGTCATCGAGCCGATCACGGCGCCGCCGTCCGAGTGCGGCAAGGCGTCCATGGACCTGGCCTTCACCGAGATCATCGTGGACGACCACGACGAGGCCAGCACGAGCGCGCCGCCCGCACCCGTGGAAGAGGAGGTCGAAGAAGAGGAGGAATACCAGCAAGAAGAAGAGACGTCACCACCGGCTCTAGTTGAAGTGGTTGAAGAGCCCGTCGTGGTTGAAGAGCCCGTGGTCCAAGCAGAAGAACCGGCTGTCGAGGAGGAACTCCCTGTTGAGCCCGAGGTGGAGGACGAGGAGGCTGTCGAGCTGCAAGTGGAGAAGTCGGCCGTGGTGGAGAAGTCCTCCGTATCCAGCGTACAGTCCTCCGTGTGGGCGTTCGCGGCCGACAAGGTGGCCTTCACCGTGGGCGTGGCCTTCTTCCACATCACGGGCTCCAACGGCGAGGACGAGGACATCCTGCTGGCCAAGCGGTACTCGGAGTTCAAGGTGCTGCACGCCGACATGACTAAGTTCATGGACCGCGAGGAGCTGCCGGGTATGCCGGGCACGTCGTTCCTGCAGGGCCGCAACGACAAGGCCCTGCTGAACGAGCGCGAGACGGCGTTCGTCGAGATGCTCAACGCCATCGCGCAGCACCGCGAGGCCTCACAGAGCGACGCGTTCCTCGCCTTCCTGGCGTAGGGAGGGGAGCATACCTGCCATCGGTAGTCTAGGTATAGAGAAGGAGAAAAGAGCATCGGCCAGAAGCCGACACTAGCACGGCAAGTTGCCTATAGATATGAACATAAGCCTGTACAAACATGTAACCATGAACACCACGCTGCGACTACCGATCGGATCGGAGAGAGTCGGCCGCTGTGCTGTTGGGGCGCGGAAACCACAGATGCCGCCGCATTGTTGTGGCCGCTCGCCTCCAGCGGTGAGTAACGCGCTGATACATGCACGTTGTCAGCATTGGAACCGGGATAGCACAGATAGCATCGCGCAGATGGCCTTGAGATGGCGCGCAGATGGCTTCGAGATACGCGGTGCCACCTCTACGTCGCTTTAGTCTCTGCCGGATCGCCGTCTGGGTGGTCGCCACCAGCTCCGCAACTTCGTAGCTCTCTCATTCCCGAATTCTCTCGGTCCTACTCACCTCTCGAGTCCTTCCCTCCTTCTCCACATCTTCTTCCAGCATGGGCTGCAGTCAATCCAAGGCGACCGACCAGGTCGTGGAGCGCGTGTCGGTGGACACCCCGGCCGTCGAAGCTCCGGCACCGGAGAGTATCAAGACCACGGAGTCCGAGGTCGCTGTGGAATCCCCGCCTGCTACGGCTGACGAGCTGCCGCCTGCTCCTGCATCTGTCCCGGTTGAAGCTGTTGAAGAAGCTCCTAAGACTGAGGAGCCTGCCGCTCCAGTTGAAGACGTCGTCGAGGAACCCGCCGTCGAAGAACCGGTCGTGGAAGAGCCCGTTGCCGTCGAGGAGCCGGCAGAAGAAGCGGCTCCGGTTGAAGAGGAACCTGCTGCACCTGTTGAAGAAGAGGCTGCACCGGTCGGAGAAGCTCCCAAGACTGTGGAGAAGACTCCGGAGGTGGAGGAGGAGACCCCAGTCGAGGCTGAAGCTCCCAAGTCCGAGCCTGTAGTTGAGGAGGCGCCGAAGTCGGAGCCTGCAGTTGAAGAGCCTGTCGTCGAGGAGCCTGTTGAGACCCCGGCTGAGGAGCCCAAGTCGGAGGCGACGCCCGCCCCAGTTAGCGAGGCCAAGCCTACCGAGGACGCTCTCAAATTCACGGCCGAGGAGGTGACGTTCAACGACAAGGGCGTGGCCTTCTACAACTTCGACGGCTCGGACGGCAGCAACCCCGCTAACGACGTGCACGTCTCCAAGCGCTACTCGGAGTTCAAGGCGCTGCACGCGCAGCTGACGTCGCTGCTGTCGGACAACCAGGCAGATCTACCGGCTCTGCCCAAGGCCTCGCTGTTCCAGAGCCGCAAGAACAAGAAGATGCTGCAGGACCGCAAGACGCAGTTCAACGCGCTGCTCAACGCTGTTGCAAGTCACCCGGTGGCCGCACAGAGCGACGTGTTTAAGGCCTTCTTGGCGTAGACGTAGAGCTTCCTCCCTAGCAAGCAACACTTTATTCTGCGCTATGTAAAATGTACAATGCCTTCAAACACTAAGTTTTATTACATGAGGAGTTCGTGTAAGCTAGTGGTACTTCCCTAGGCTTTGAGCTGCAGGCAACACCGCACATGAGACCATGAAATTGTTGCTGAAGCTTGCTACAAGGTCACGTTATCCTACACAAGACGTGGCCCGTGTTTGAGAGCCTCATTCAGTGGAAGGGTAGGGCGACGATATCGCTACTGTACGTGTCGTATGTCGGGCGGTTTGTTCGTTTGCGATGGGGTTCAGCTAGTCATGTGGTGCTGGTAGCGCCACAGCCTGGAACTTCAGCGCGTTAGTTTTTCCATGCGGGAGGCCACCTGGCGGTGGCTTAACAGCCCCGAGTGTTCGTAATGGAGTTTTCAGAGAGCGAGCACGTGAGAAATGCTGGCCAAGTGGTGCGGGATAGCTCCGCGTGGTGAAGGACGACAGCCGATCCTCTCTACGGATACCATGTGAAGACGACGTCTGCTGAGAAATTGATGAGTGCGCTGTGGCCCTACGACAGCGACGTGCCACTGGAGAGGAGGACGGACGGCACCACGATTCACTCTCCATTTTCCACGGCTCAACTCAAGTCACTCACCTGCCTTCAAGTCGTATTCCCCTCCACTTCATTCACCCCGAAGTACAATCAAATTAAAGCATGGGCTGCGCGCAATCTAAGACCAACGAAGAGGTGATCGACCCGAATGTGGCTCCGGTTGAAGTCAATGGCGTTGTGGTGGAGCCGAACGTCACGGCGGACGAGGCGGAGACGATCAAGCAAGCACCGGTTGATGCCGATTCGGAGCATGCACCAGTCATGGAGGTGCCTATGGTTGAGGTGCAGACGCCTGGCTCCGCTCTCAAGTTCGTGCCTGGAGAAGTCAGCATCAACGAGTACGGCGTGGCCTTCTACAACTTCGACGCGTATAACCCGGCAGACCCCAGCCAGGAGCTTCACGTGTGCAAGCGCTACTCGGAGTTCAAGAACATGCACGTCGAGATGGCCAAGCTCATGGCCAGCGAGAAGAACGTGCGCCCCGAGGACCAGGACAAGTTCCAGACATGGCACTCACTTCCGTCCATGCCGCGGGCCAACGCCATCACGTACGTCCTTGGTCGGGGCAACGCGAAGGTGGTGAAGGAGCGTGAGGCGCAGTTCGTCAAGATCCTGAACGCCATCGCCCACCACCCCATTGCACTTCGCAGCGACTCCTTCCAGGTGTTCCTGGCATAAGTTCCAGTCCCAGGCCGATCGAAGGCTATTGCCCCAAAAAATATACATCAATCCCCTTCAAACGTTTGCCAACTGACTCCTCTACACGCATGCTTCGTTCCTAAC
This sequence comes from Phytophthora chlamydospora, assembly GCA_012295415.1. Classification (NCBI taxonomy): domain Eukaryota; phylum Oomycota; class Peronosporomycetes; order Peronosporales; family Peronosporaceae; genus Phytophthora; species Phytophthora chlamydospora. Next base: position 53,314 of record JAABLK010000020.1, on the reverse strand, counting down.
AGCGCCTGATTCAGCTCTCGATGGCTGAGCCGAGCGCCCGCAGCCTTTTCGCGCCAGTACTCGTTGATGTAGATGTTTTCTTCCCGACGCACGATCATACTGAGGCGTGCCAGTTGCTCGTTGTCATGTTTGGCAAGCCTATGTTGTCTGGTGCTTTGTGGATTAATAGTTCTTGGCCACATCGCTGTGGGGGAGAGGTTCAGCTGGGAACCGGATTGCTGCCGCGTACTCTGCCGCTCAGTCTCTGCATTGCTACGAAAGACGTATCTTGACACCGACTGCAGTGGACACGCTGCTCGGCGCAGCGTCACTTCCAAACCTGCACCAAGTCTGACACCGAGATTCTCCGTTCACTACAATGGGGTGCACTCACTCCAGGAACGACTATGTGCTGCGGGGCGACAGCGTCGAGTTCTCCGTCACGGAACTGTCGATCGCTAAACGTCCAGGAGGGCCTGACGTTGGACCAATTCAAGTCACCCCCACCCCAGGCGATTCGGAGATCGAAGCTGGCCTTGCACCGGCCGCAGCCAAGAAGAAAAGACTGCCGGTCGGCGAGCTGGTCTTTTTCGTCGCTAAGGTCGTGGCCGATGCGGACGGCGTCATGTTCTACCATTTCGCCGGCACTAGTGCTATGGACCCCAGAAACGACGTGCTCATTGCCAAGCGGTACTCGGACTTTAAGGCGCTGCACGCGGAGATCTCGGAGCTCATGGCGAACGAGCGCAACGTGCCTTTGGACCAACAGTACCTGTTCCAGACTCACCCAGCGCTGCCAGAACTGCCCCGAGCGAATGCATGGACGTACTTGCTCGGACGCTACAACGAGAAGCTGCTGGAGGAGCGCGAAGAGCAGTTCACGAAGATCCTCAACGCGATCGCGAGGCATCCCGTCGCGAGCCAAAGCAAGCCCTTCGCGGACTTTCTGCTGGCATGAGGCCTCACTGCAACGAGTGCACACTTTGCCAAGTTCCAATATATAAAATGTTGTCCACAACACCCCATACAAAAGAGAACCCCAAAAGTTGCCGTCGTTGAAGTTGTCCCGCTGCTAAAAGTGCTTCCTAAGTACAATTACAGTTATACAGCGCCATCTGCTCTCGGTTTACCCATGCTCACGCGTTTCACGTGCGACAACCTCTGGGACAGCAGCGCCGCCGTGCTCATGACTCCACACTCTGTCAGCAGAGTATTTTTCAGCGCTCCAAGCGCGGGGCTGCGTTCATCGCATGGCACCACCGCGAAAAAAGTTGGTCTCTTCAGACGAAAATGCTCTCCAACTGATTTCACGAAATTGGCAGAGAACATGGCTGCACTCCATTGACGGTATGGAGGACGCCACCAAGCTGCTTGGCTCCGTGCGTCGCTAGCCTGCTGGCCAGCAGGAAAACATATTCCATTTGCAGCCTTGTGTCTCACAGCATTGCCTCAAAGTCGACCATTGCCAACCGCCTGTCCGTCGTGCGTGCATTCGTGACGGTCTCCACTATCCGGCACCACCACGAAACCTGGTCGTTGCCGCCTGTCCATTAGGTTTCGGCTGCCACACCAACTTGTCTGCGTGCCACGCTCGACAAGCGCCTCCACAGTCCCCGCAGTAACCTTCACTGCAGCGTCATGGGCTGCCAAAACTCCAAGGACGCGACGCTGCAGCGTTCCGAGAGCGTCGCGGTGCCTCTGCACCCGACGACACCTTCGTTCCACGCACAGGACTCCAAGCTATGGACGTCCACGAGTGGGTCCACAACCAACGAGCTCCGCGAGGAGCTGCCGTCCTTTGTGGTCTCCGATAGCGCCGACTTGGTGGGCAGCTCCGATGGCGAACCGGTGCACGGCATGGTCAGTGCCTTCACCTTCTCCTTCATCCAGGCATCAGAAACCAGCAGTACCAGCTCGAGCTTCAGCCTCGGGCTCGACAGCTCGTTCGTATCCGAGCAGACGTCGCCCGGCCCGCCTGAGTCGCTCACGTTCGCCATGACAGGCGATCCTATCGAGTTGCTGCCTATTCCAGAAGAGCGATCAGGTCCTCGCGACGGCGTCGAGGCGTCCAACAGCAGCAGCACAGCGATGCAGACCCCAAGACCGGAAAGTGCAGCGGTGACACCAAGCGAGAGCGGAGCGACCGAGCCGGACGGCGAGTCGTCCCCTGCAGGAGCGATTCAGCCAGTTGAGAGCAGCAACGTGAGCGAGTCGGCGACAACGGAGACCAGCGACCTCCTGCTCAACGAGCTGGACGAGTCTGCCGTCAGCCACTGCAGCGACAACAGCAGCATGCACACGGGTGACACAAGACGGTCAGTCACGACGTCCGAACTCAGCGAAGGCGGCGAGTACATGGTCACGGAGACAGGAGCTGTCGTCCGCAATGAAACTCAGGTCGACACAGTTCCAGAGAGCTCGACTGACGAAGCTGGCAGCGACTCCGCGCAGCGCCAGTCAATCGAGGAAGTCGTTGAGGAAATCGTGAACGAGGTTGTCGACGGTGCCGTGGCTGAGCGGCTGTCATCGCGTGGACGCGGAGCGCTCGTCCCACGCACCAGTTTGCGGGTGGAGCCGTCAAGCACGGGCATCTTCGCGCTGAGTATGAAGACGCAGCCGTCCGAGAATGCCCCGCTGCCGAGCTTCCGCGCGCCGAACTACGCCATCGTGGGGGCTTCCACGGACAACGGCGTCGTGTTCTACCACGTGCAGCTCTTGGACGAGGTGACGGACAGCGCCAAGTGGCCTGCTCCGCTCCAGCGCCGCTACTCCAAGTTCAGCGAAATGTACTTGCAGCTGAAAGGAAGCAAGCTGCCCGCGGCCGACAAACTCCCCAAGCTGCCGCGTGCAGGTGTCGTGCACTTCGTACGCGGCCGACAGAGCAAAAAGACGATTGAAGAGCGCCAAGCGCAGTTCTCGGACGTCCTGCAATTCATCGCCGAGCATCGTGAGCTGCACGAAAGCGCCGCGTTCCAGAGCTTCCTGGCTCAGTGAGGCTTTGCATCACTGATCCAGTCAACGTACGCCCCCATTTCAGAGTCACAGAGCGATTGCTGTATCCCATCCACGCTAAAGGTAGTCCAACCGATTATTCTCATTAGTTTCCGTAGGTGCCGTGTATGAACATGAGCACCATTTCCCCAGACTTTGATGAGCGAGCGATACCCTCTTCGCGAGGAGATCGGGACTCTGCGCCCCTTCTGTGGGTTCCTAGAGGCCTTCCTGGCCCCTAACGCCGCCGCAGAGGCGAGCGACCGTCTCACACAAATCAATCCACAGGCCAGCGCTAACATGGCAACCCCGAGAGCAGAGGAAGCGACTGGTGCAAAGGAGGTCACGGGCGAAGGTCAGAGCAATGCCGTCGATGGGCTGCTGCCGCGACTGGGAACCTCGATACTAGCTGCGCGGACACCCGAGCTGGAGGTGCATCTGCCGCCGCCGCAGTGGAAGTTCGAGGTCAGCGGCCACTCGATTGAGAAGGGCAAGGTGCTTTACCACGTGCACAAGACCGACTGCCGCACGGGTATCCGCGAGCCGCCGATCCTGAAGCGCTACACGGACTTCTACAACCTGGAGATGAACTTGCTCGACACCTGCCTGCGCGTCGCCGCGGACATTCCCCGCGTCCCAAGACCCCACTTTCGCACCTTGCTGCGCGGCCACGCAAGCGAGAAGACCATTGAGATCCGCAAACAGGCCTTCCGAGCGCAGCTCGAGTACATCGCACAGTACTCAGCCCTCCACACCAACGCCGCCTTCGAGCGGTTCCTGACGACGAGCCGCGCTTCGTCCGAAGCAGTGAGCGCCACGGTGACTGAGACATCGTGACTGCGGCCAGGCAGTACATGTAGTCAAGCCCCATTAACCCCCACTTGAACACGATGAGCCATCTCCCCGCGGTGCCTTCCTTGGTTGAACCTGTCCGCCCGATGCTGCGTGATACCCTCGCCGCCGTCGTTTCTCGGCGAGCGGACCGGTCTATGGTGGCTCGGTGCCACCTTGTCGGCGCAAATCCATCCGGGGTTCCAGTTCAGCAGCAGCCCTACCGGAGCTCCAGCTGTCGCGTGCGGCGCCCCCGTAGCACGGCAGAGGTCCCCCCGCCACTTGGCTGATGGCTGTAGAGACAGCGAGTTAGTCTCACAACGCGATTGACAGACTAAAGCTCGCGTCGAAGCCATTTCGTAGTCACATCCGCCCTCTTAATCTCAAGACGGCCCATTGCCTTTGTCCCGGTCACGACGAGCAAGCAAAGTGGATCACAAAGAGATCGACAGCTATCCACGACGTACAGTTCAACAGGCCAAGCTTTGGCAATGAGCACCGAGGATCAAGCGAATGCGGCGCAATGGAACGACAAGAACCTGTCGGACCGACCGGAAGCGGACGAAGACGCTCGGACCGAGTCGTCCGAAGGCAGCAGCTCGAAGGAGCAGTGGGCACGCGACGTCATGGACTCGGAGGACGAGTTCGAGGACGCGATGGAGCCGCCGTCGTCCGGAATGCTAATGACCTTCGAAGGAGCGATGCCCCCGCTTTCGGGAGTCTACGAGGACGCAGTGGAGGCGACGCCCGAGCAGATTGCAGCGGCGCTGGAGTCCACGAGCTCGAACGGATCGGGTGGAGGCAGGCACTCGATGATTCTGGAAGAAGAGGAGGAGGGGGGTACAGCGAAGACGGAGGACGCAGGCGTTGATGACGAGGTCGTGGCGGTCGTCGAAGAGATCGTGGAGAGTACAGCAGCAGCAGAGGAAGAGGTGACGCCAGATGGAGGCGAGGAGACCGTGGCTGGAGAGGCCTCCGCCGAGCAGGAATGTCCGGATCCAGTTGTTGTGGACGCTGCGGAAGGAGATGCTGACGAGGTGGGATCTTCTGAACAAGCCCCGGAGGAATCTATTGGTGTCGAAGAGCCCACGGACGATGAAGTCGAAGTTGAGGCTGCTGCAGATGAAGATGTCAGCTCGGCCGTCGAGGAAGAAGTTGCGGCTGATGAGGTTGCTGAAAGTGTGATGCACGACACTAGCGAGGGTGACGAAGTACCAGCATCTGAAGCAGATTCAGAGGTGCAGGAACCGGCACCGTCGACAGAGGAAACTACTGCGGAGGTGGTCGAGTCT
>JAABLK010000020.1:0-36554 GCA_012295415.1 Phytophthora chlamydospora | reverse complement strand
CCGCGAAGCCATGCGAAAATATCATGGCGCAAGCCCGAGGCCTGGGCGTTCTTCCCGCGAAACCAACATGGATCCATCTGCTATCAGAGGGAATTCCATATTCCGATGTCCGCCAAGATCGATACTGCGCCATTGCCCCGTCCCTACCATCGATCTCAAAACCCGAGCCATCTCGGGTGTTACGTCAACCGCCATATGCCATCGCCCTGCCATGCTGCATCATATCAAGTGTGTACAAGGCCGACAGACGCGGCAAAGCGTTGTCGTCACGCCGAGCTGTAAAGCCAGCGCCATGGCGAGACCCGACCACTTACAGAATTGCAGTTTAGCGCACAAGTGAACAAAGTTTGCCATGGGGTGCAGCCAGTCCAAGCCCACCGACGTGTCGGTGCCCGCAGCCGCTCCTAAGAAGGAGGAGCCCGTCGTTGTAGAGCCCATCAAGGCCGAAGAGCCCACCAAGGCCGAGGAGCCCAAGCCCAAGGAGGTGGAGGCTAAGAAGGACGAGCACGACGAGGAGCACGTGGACGAGGCGCCTCAGACGCTGGAGCCCGTGGCGCCCGTGATCGACACCGGTGCGCCGCCCGCTACGGAGCAGGCGCCCAACTCGACGGCCGTGGACATGCCCGACAGCGTGCGCGCCAACTTCTCGTCCTTCAACATCTCGTTCATCGACCCGTCGGTGAGCGCGCCCACGAGCGCCACCACGGAGCCCAATGTGGCGTCCACCAGGGTGGCGGCAATTGCCGAGGACGAGCCCAAGCAGGAGGAGGCCGCTGTGGAGGCTCCGGCTGAGGCGCCTGTGGTCGAGCAGGAGAAGGACGAACCTGTTGAGGAGACCAAGGTTGCGGAGACGGGGGTGGAGCCCAAGGCCGAGGAGCTGGCGGCCGACAAGGTAGAGGAACCGGTTGCTGAAGAGATTGAGCCCAAGGCGGAGGAGCCTGTCGTCGAGAAGGTCGAGGAACCTGCCGTCGTGGAAGAGGTCGCCGAGCCCGTTGTTGAGGAGAAGGTCGAGGAGCCTGTCGTTGAGGAGAAGGCCACGGAGGCTGCGACTGAGACAGTTGCCGAGCCCGTGGTTGAGAAGGTCGAAGAGCCTGCCGTTGAAGAGGTTGCTGAGCCTGTCATCGTTGAGGAAGCTGCTGAGCCTGTGAAGGAGGAGGCTACGGAGCCTGCCGTCGTTGATGAGCCCGTTGAGGAAACAGTCACGGAGCCCGCTGTTGAGACGGTTGCCGAGCCTGCTGTTGAGGAGAAGGCATCAGAGCCCGCAGTCGCTGAGGAGGTTGCCGAGCCCATCGTTGACGAGAAGGCAGCTGAGCCCATCGTTGAGGAGAATGCCGCGGAGCCTGCTGAGAAGGTTGCTGAGCCCGTCGTTGAAACGGTCGAGGAGCCTGTCGTCGAGAAGGTTGAGGAGGTTGCTGCCGAAGCGCCGGTCGAGCCCAAGGTGGAGGAGGTGGAGGAGAAGACTGTCGAGCCCGCTGTCGAGAAGGTCGAGGAGGTTGCTGTCGAGGAGCCTGTTGAGCCCAAGGAGGAGGTGGTTGAAGTGAAGGTTGCTGAGCCCGTTGCCGAGAAGGTCGAGGAGGTTGCCGTGGAAGAAGCTGCTGTTGAGCCCAAGGTGGAGATCGTTGAAGAGAAGGCCGCCGAGGAGGTTGAGGAGATTGCTACCGAGCCCGTTGCCGAGAAGGCTGAGGAGGTCGCTGTTGAGCCCGTTGTCGAGGAGAAGACCGCTGAGCCCGTTGCCGAGAAGGCTGAGGAGGTCGCTGTTGAGCCCGTTGTCGAGGAGAAGACCGCTGAGCCGGTTGAGCAGAAGACCGAGGAGTCTGTCGTGGAAACGAAGGTTGCCGAGGAGGTTGAGGAGGTTGAAAAACCGGTCGAGGTTGCCGAGGTCGAAGAGGAGAAGTCTGTTGAAATTGCCGACGTCCCTGCCAAGGTGGAGGAGCCGGCTAAGATTGAGGAACCGGTTGCTGCCGTCGAAGAGCCTGCTGCTGTCGAGGAGAAGACTGTCCCTGCCGAAACGCCGGCCGTCGTTGAGGAACCCGTCGCCGCTGTCGAGGGGTCTGCAGTTGAGGAGCCCATCCCTGTTGTCGAGAAGCCGACTGCTGTCGTCGAGGAGCCTGCTGTGTCGGTGACCGACAACCAGACTGAAGCTGAGGTGGCGCCTGCTGTGGAGCACGAGTCGGACGGCAGCACCACGTCGGAGGAGGCCGAGGAATCGGGCACTGAGCAGCCTAACACTGCCGCGGAGCCCACGCCTGCCGCTGTCTCGGAGAAAAAGGAAGCTGCTGAGCCCCAGACGGAGGAGACGACGCCCGCCAAGGAGCCCGTGGCCTCCAACTAAGTATGAAACCCCGCTGACAAGCGAGAGCAGCGACCAAGTTGAAGGTCCAAGATTTCTTTTTGAATAGCGGAGACGCCACCGAGACCCACACGTAGATAGGGACTGCCAGTTCTTGCATATAGACGAACAAACAGACAATTTTTTTCATCCCTTTGACACTGTTTAACCTGGTGTGTCTAACCTGTTGTGTCTAACCTTGTGCCTAACCTGCTGTGTCAAACTTGTCGCCGAATAAGATCGAAATGTAACGGAAAAATGTGACGGGGCAGGCAATCGAACACGATATTTTATACAGTTCAGCTATGCAGCTCCCGACGTTGCGAGCCGGGAGGATCGAAGCAGGTGCTCTGTCTGGTGGTGTGGTGGCTGCTCGTCCGAGTTGGATTCGTCCGTGCTTGCGTTGACCTCGTCGTCTTGGCAGGCTGTTGCCATGGCGTTTGCACGTCTTCGAAGCAAGCTGCTGTAGCCCAACGAAAGCGTGTGAGAGAAGTCGCGCTGCCTGATGGACTGCCACAGCTTCGCTGACAGATTGGTGGCAGCGATGCTGATGCACGAGCGCGGCGGCTCCTCCGATCGAGCATTGAGCGCGATGGCGCCACGCAGTGATTTGACAAACTCCTTTTTCTTCTGTTCGCTCTCGCAGTGGACGATGTACTGGCGAGCGGTGCGGCATTGCCTTCGGGTAAATGGAGAAGCTGGAGAAGGTGCATCCAAGGAGTCCGCCTCCTGTACGTCGACTGCAAGCTGCGACGTGCTCCTCGAAAGGGAGTAGCGCCTCTTGACAGGTCTTTTCAGCGTGCTTGGACTGAGGTTGTGGCAGTTGCACCGTCCAGTTTTTGATGCCAACAGAGCAAAAGACCGCGCACTTCCACTAGGGATGGCGTTATCACCGCTCGACTCGGGGCCCTCCACAACCGTGGCACAAGATAGGCAAATGTAGCGACGGACGCGCAGCCGGAAGTTGCTTCTTCTGGCGATCAGCAGCGCGTCAGATAGCAAGATAACTCGCTGTCGGTCCTTGCTGCGCTCGTGGCCATTCGAGGTGAGGCTTTCACGCAAGACACTGGCTTCTCTCTCGCTCGAGCTGTTGCCTTCTCCAAGCAGCTCCATCTCGCTATTCACGCTAGATGTATCACAATGTTGCTGTTGCGTTTGCAAGTGTCGAGTTGTGCGGAAGTGGAGTGCTCTTGCTAAGCGCGCTCGCCGATCCATGACCTGAACGGCAGCTGGCATCTCACAGAGCAGAGTGCGACCCGGGCGTAGCAGCTCCAATTTGGCTGCCAGCTTGGAGTTGTCGATGCTGTCGTTGATGGCCACGAGGCGCACGTTGTTCTCAGCATCTCGAACTCGAGCGTTGACCAAGTCAGAGACCCGTTGAACGCTCTCCAGTGCCTTCTGTGACATCAGGGCTTCCTCGGGGCTCGTTGCGTTCTGCACCAGCGAGCGGAAGAGCAGCGAGTATCGGCAGATTCGTTGCACAGGCTTGATGAGGTCAGACACCGCGTCGAACGGTTCTTGGTTGTTGCTTGTCTGGGACAGCGTGAAGGCATCGAGGAGCTTGGCGTGTGACTTCAGCTCTTCGGTCGCTGGCAGATAATTGGCGCAGTATGTTGCGTACACTTTCATGTACTCGATGGTGGAAGCGAAGGCCTTGGTCACTCGGGTCACCGCTTGCAATGGGCCAGACTCGCTGCCAGTCGGGTTGAGTGCATTGGAAAAGTTGAAAAAGCGTCGCTGTTGAGGCGGCTCCATGAGCTTGAGAAGTTCCCTGTGGACGCCAAGGATGAAGTGCGCGGCACACCTCAGCGTTGTGAACGCCGGAAGCTCTTCTTTCGTCATGTGGTGCTGGTCGGCGAACGCCGCCAGAGGGTCCAGGAAGCGCTCCACCAAGGCCGTGAGATCCGACACGTAGTCTTTCTCAGTGGCCGTCATCTCGGAGCAGATCCGCTCGACGGTTGTCCAGTGACGCTTGCTCGGGTGGTCGAGGGCCTGCAGATGACGAAGAAAGCGTGGGGATCGCTCGTCGTAGGTCATCGTGGCGAGTCGCATCACCTGAGGAGTCCGCGCGACTGCCAGCTCGCTGATGGGCAGCTTGGGCGGCACCACCGACTGGAGCAACGTCATGGCAAGAATGCAAATGCGAAGGAAAGGAAGCAGCACTCAGCACTGCCTCAGCACCGAAACAATGGGCTTTCACGTTGAGAGAGGCGGGTTGCAATCTGCTGCGCGCCGTTCCTCGCGTGGTTGAAACCCATGAGCTCTACATGCTTCCAGTTGCATATTTTTAGGCCCAGCGGTCTACCAGCGGCTCCGCTCTTGGCTTCACCGTCTTATACTTGCTGTGCACGCAGCTTCTCGTTGCCCAACGGAGAAGCTCCCAGTGCGTCGATAGTGATCACTTGCCCCAAAATATGCAAATCCGACGTTGGCTTTATAAATACTCAAAGCACTAACTTGATTTTCCTCCATTCCCGCATCCACCGCACAGCTCAACGGCGGCAGCCGTGTTGACACGCAACAAAGCGCTCACTTGGCCAGTGAGTTACCTTTTCACTTCAACTTGGCAATATGACAATACCTGTCCAATCCGTTCCACCACACTACTATACATAAACGTTCTCCTCCAGCCATCACCCTAACGCTGGTCATTCTCGTCATGGGCCGCAAGCAGGCTCCTCCGCGCCGCGGCGCTAAGCGCCAGGGCATCGCGGCGCAGGCTCTCCGCGGCAATAAGAGCCATCTCGGCCAGCAGAACCGCTCGACGGCCAAGAAGCTCGTGGGCAAGTCGCAGAATGCGCACAAACTACAGCAGAAACGTGAGCAGCTACGTAGTCAGCAGATCGGACGTCACCGCGGCGTCGTCAGCGGCCTGAGCCTGGCAGAGCTGGCCGGAAAAGCTGCTCAGAGCTCGCAGCAGTTCGAACAGAATCGGAGTCAGCAGAATGAGGAGGAAACGGGCGGAGAGCTTGTCATCAACGACGCGTCACGCCGAGCGTACATGAAGGAGCTCCGCAAAGTGGTAGACAAGGCCGACGTGGTGCTGGAAGTGCTGGATGCTCGTGACCCAATGGGATGCCGTACCCTGGACATGGAGGACGCTATCGGCAACCGCCACGGCAAGAAGCTGGTGCTGGTGCTCAACAAGGTGGACCTGGTGCCGCCGCACGTGCTGCAGCCCTGGCTCAAGTACTTGCGGGGCTTCTACCCCACGGTGGCCTTCAAGGCGTCCACGCAGAACCAATCCAAGCACCTGAGCGCTAGCTTTGGTAAAGCTGATAAGGCAGCGGGTGAAGCTGTGAGCGGAAGTAAAGCGGTGGGCACCGACGCGTTAATGCAGCTGCTCAAGAACTACTGCCGCAGTTATGGCGTCAAGACGGCCATTACGGTGGGCGTGATCGGATACCCGAACGTGGGCAAGAGCTCTGTGATCAACTCATTGAAGCGCAGTAAGGCTGCCAGTGTGTCGAGCACGGCAGGGCACACCAAGGTGATGCAGGAGGTGCACATCGACAGCAAGATCAAGCTGCTGGACTGTCCTGGCATCGTGTTCGACAGCTCGGACTCGAGCGCTCTGCTGCTGCGGAACTGCATCAACACGGAGTCTATGGAGGACCCTGTCGGCGCTGTGCAAGTGCTGCTGACGCGCTGCCAGCCGGCGCAGCTCGCCGAGTTGTACCAGCTGCCTGTGGACACGGTGTCCAAGTGTTTTCATGACGCGGTGCAGTTCTTGGTGCTCGTGGCGCAGGGCAAGGGCAAGCTGGGCAAGGGAGGAATCCCCGACCGCCAGGCTGCTGCCCGTATCGTGCTGCAGGACTGGAACCGGGGCAAACTGCCGTACTTTACGCCCCCTCCGGACCAGAGCGTGCAGGTGCTGGACACGCAGCTCGTGACGTCGTTCGGACAGGAATTCAACGTCGCCGACGAAGACCTGAACCCCACGAGCATCTTCCTACCGGACGAGGACGCCGCTAAGGAAATCAACGGCCCACAGTGCTCGATCCCCATCGCCACTAGCGGAAGCAGCGATGTGGCTATGGGATCCGAGCCGGTCGAGCCCATGGCCGCCTCCGCTCGGATCAGTCAGATGCTGGGCGACTCCGACTCCGACTCCGATTCCGACATGGAATCAGACACGGAGATGGCCGACGACGACGGAGGCTTCACGCTGCCGGCCGCGGCCTTGTCGACCAAGGAGCTGGCTGCCAAGCTGGCGCAGGACGCGTTGAACCCGCAGACGGCCATGGCCGCTCGACGAAAGGCCAAGCAGTGGCGCAAGCTCAAGCGCCGCGCGGCTCGTCAACAACTGGGTGCAGAGGCCGAGAGCTCGTTCAGCGAGCAGTTCGGCAGCGTCGTGGGGATCGCGGCGCCGACGTTCACGAACCCGTTCGCCCCGCAGTAGGCAGATAGGTCTCTTGTCGATACAGGTCGATAGACTTCACATAATGGTATTTGATTGATTTCCTCGGGCTTCCTCTGGTCTTCCTGCGTCATTGACGCAGCTAGAAAAGTGCATTACTCAAATGTGTGTGTGTTGTGTCCACGAACACGTCGGTAGCTCCAGTCTCGATGGCTCAGCTAAACTCTCTGTGCTTTAGTAGATTGTCCTCCTTACACCCTGGGAGACGTCATGACTCTCGGGGACGTCATGGCGTTCGGCGGCGTCAGCGCCATCTCGTACTCGATGCTCTCGCTGCGATCGCGCGCGGCGTTGGAGGCGTCAGTTGCGTCCTGCTCATTGGCAAGGCGTCTCTTCCTGGCGTAGACGGCTGCGCCCGCCACGACAGCCACAAGAGCCACAGCCGCTGCGATACCCGCGACTGCGCCGGCACCGATTCCAGCAGTGTCGGCGGCATTACCAGACGAGAGCGAGACTGTAGACGAGGCGGTGGACGAATCCGTGGCGGCACTGTCCTCGTCTCCAACCTGCGTCTCATCGTCTCCCACATCAGCGTCCTCCGAGCCGCTACTGGAGCAGCTTCCGGACGTCGTGGTGGCCGCGGGCGTCGGCGTGGGTGTCGTAGTCTTGGTAGCTGCTGGTGTGGCAGTAGGAGTCGTCGTAGTCGCCGCGGGGGTCGGCGTAGGTGTGGCCGTCTTGGTCTTCGTAGCCGCCGGTGTCGGCGTGGGTGTGGCCGTCTTGGTCTTCGTAGCTGCCGGTGTCGGCGTGGGCGTAGACGTTTTGGTGGGAGCAGGCGTGGGCGCCGTTGTGGTGGCGGCCGGCGTGACCTCCGGCGTCGTTGGAGCGGGAGTGGGCTTGTCTCCGCAGTCGTAGAGCTCGCGCAGCTCGGTGGTCTGTACGAACCAGCTCTCGTCGTAGTCCTCGTTGCCGTCGAAGGAGCCCGAGCCGTCCAGGTCGACAGTGTCTTCGCCGCTGTAGTCCCACGTCTCGCACTTGGGCGTCACGACGCCGTCGCAGCCCACAGTGGGGAGCACACAGCCCCAGGTGTCACCGTTCACGAGCTGGCACACGGCGTCTTCGGGGGCCACGCAGCTGCCGTCCAAGTAAGACGGAAGGTACGAGTGGCAGTCGGCCACGGCCACGTCTCCGGCCGTGGGGCACGCGAAGCCCGCAGGGGTGGAGCCTGAGCCCGCGCACAGCGTCGAGGCGTCCACGGAAAGCTCGTACGTGGCGTCGCGGCACACGCTCACATCCACGGCGGCGGCGCCCGTCGCGCTCAGCGCCAGCAGCAGCGGCAGTGCGCGCAGCATTATCGTTGGTATTGGGTGGTTAGATTGGGACCCGTGAAGCGTGCGGGTAACAGGCAAAAAGCGAGAATGAGCACATGGGATAGTCGGCCGCTCCTTGAGTTTCAGAACGAGTGGCGATCGCCAGGTGGTCCCACTGTTCCAACACAAAATTTGGGCAGCCGATACTTGCCGCAAACTTTGCGTGGCGCGAAAGCGACAGCTGGCCGAAGGCCCCAGCAGCAGCAGAGCGCTGCTGGGTAGACGTTGAGTTTGGCGCCGCCTTCGCTCGATGCAACGTGTGCTGGAAGAGCGCCGGTCAATATGCAAGCAAGTTTAGCTGCTGGACGTTTGCCATCAAATCGGCGGTTTGTTGCCCTACCCCGCGACTGGATTTCAATAAATTACATAAACGGGACGCAAAAGTACTCAAACCCAGGTCTGATATAGTCCAAATTGGTCGGAATGGGCACTATTTTGCCCGAAATGGGCTGCAAGCCCGGGTGTCTGCTTTCGCTGGGTCTGGTCCACAACTCCCCGCTGAAGGACGAGGGGCCCCCAAAGCTTCTCGAAGATCCGGCTGCAAGTGCATGGCTTCGACTTTGGCTTCGGGGCTTGACGCGGAAAAAGCTTGTCGTGTTGGCTGGCTGTAGTCCAACCGCATACTACATTTTGCCGATGCAAACGACGGCAGCAGCCAAGATGGATCTCGATCCAACGCTTTGCGATCCGACCAACAATTCCGACCCGCACCACGACTCGCTCGGTCGTGGACCATGACATCGCTGCTTCAGAACACCCCTCAAAGCGGAGCGGAGTTTTCGAATAGAAGCGACTTCCGGTGTTACCGTAGTGGTAGCTATCGGATCGACTGAAGCGGAAGCTACGGTCTCCACTCCACACCTTTCACAACTTACCGACAGTCTCAGCATAAGCAGCTTCGGCGTGCCTGGCACGCGAGAAAATCTCAGTCGCGCTTGCCTCACGCGAACAGAGACGTTTCAAAAAATGGGTATGCAATCTGTGACAGGATCGATACCTGCGTTTTCGTAGTCAGGGTGGCACTCCAGTGTGCGTCACCTGGCCAGGATATTCAGGCAATAATTGCTGGAGCTCTTTTCGATGGAGAACGATCGCTCGGTGGAGCTCCGCGCTCGCACTCGCACGTCTCCGTGCTTGTGTGAAGCAAGCTGCTGCTGGTTCTTATCTGTTGGCATCAGTAGTACTGATTCAGTACCAGCTCGGCCGATTGCTGCTGTTTCCGTTCCGGATTGTCAGTCGCCTCTCTCAACAACCGGCAACATTGCATGGAAAGCCAACTTGCACCGAGTCTGGTAGCTCAATTGCAAAGCAGCCGATACGGCTCGTCGAAGGGATACTATCCTCGGGAGGTGCTCCTCGTTCCAGCCAGGACTAGAAGCGCTTCGAAGCACTAAAGACAGTCCGGTGTTTGAGCTGCCTCGAACACCGAATGCCCTGACTTGATCAACGAAGTTCCGCAATGCCCGCTCCATCCGTCCGATAATGCGCTCGCGCGGGGTCTGCTGCAAGAGAGTGATGCCGTTTGCTTCTTTCTAACAGGAGGACGAGGATAAGAGGAAGGCCTTGTTGGTGGGGAAGTCCAGAGAAGCAGATACAACTTGTATCTCCGGGCGCCCTGGGCAAAAATTCCTCACTAGAGATCAAGTCGAACCGAGTGCGACCCACCGCTTCGCATGCAACGTGTTAACCTACTTCGCCGCAAAGGAATCACCAAGTGCTCAGTGCAGAGAAGTCGACTGCCTGGGAGCTGATCTCTGTCTAACGACATCGTAGCTAGATTCACGTGAAACGAAGTGAAGTTTTAGGGCATTATTGACAGAACTAGCAATACGGGCGCGAAGCTAAGCGTTGAAACAACCGATAGGTGCCGCCACTTTTGGCCACAGCATGAATATGTGTACACAGCTATCAATCGTCCTTGACAGCGACCTCCTCCTTGACTGAATCTGAATCTGCACCTGCACTCTCGTCGTCTGCAATGTCAACCGCAGTGCTAGGCGAACTGTTGTCCTCTGTCGTCTCCGCTGACGTAGCAGCAGGGGTTGCCGCCGCACAAGTCCTTTTCGGCGTCGTCACCTTCGCTTTCGAGCTTGCAACAGCTGTGGGCGTCGACGGCATTTTCCCCGTCAGCACTGCAGGCGTCGGGGGGACGGCTGGAGCTGCGTCCCCTGCCTCGCTCTCCGCGTCCTTCTCCTTGTCTTCTTCCTCTTCATCAGCCGAGGCATCGTCACTGTCCTCCTCGTCCACTTCCTCCTTGTTGCGCCGTTTCCTAGCGACCACAACGGCGATCGCCGCAACGGCGACGGCGGCGAAGGCCGCCGCGGCGGCAACCACCGCCATCATCTCATCACTCAGCCCTCCAAAGCCTGCAGCCTCTAGAGAAGAGAACGTCACAGTGGTCTCATTGCTCACGGTGGTCTCATTGCCTGCCACGCTCTCGTCTCCAACGGTCGGCTCATCGTGCGTCTGTCCAACATCGGCCTCGCCACTAGCCGATCCACTACACTCCGTCGGTGCCGGCGTTGGCGTTGGCGTGGGAATCTCTGTCTCTGTGTCATTGCTCTCCGTCGCGGCCGGAGTTGGCGTCGGAGTCGGCGCCTCCGTCTCGGGCGTTGCCGTCGTCGGCGCCGGAGTGGGCGTATCCCCGCAGTCATAGAGCTCTCTCAGCTCTGTGGTTTTCATGAACCAGCTCTCGTCGTAATCTTCATTGCCATCAAAGGACCCTGAAGCGTCCACCGAGTCGGATCCACTGTAATCCCAGGTCTCGCACGAACTCTCCTCTTGCGGAACCGACGCGTCGTTGCAGCCCACGGACGGCAACACACAGCCCCACGTGTCTCCATTCACTACCTGACAAACAGCATCCTCGGGCGCCACGCAGCTGCCGCTTTGGTAGGACGCGAGGGTGTCCAGGCACTCGGCCACAGCCACGTCGCCCGCCTTGGGGCAGCTCCAGCCCGCGGGTTCGGTGCCCGAGCCAGAGCACAGCGAGGTCGCGTCCACCGACAGCTCGTACGTGGCGTCACGGCACACGCTCACCTCTATGGCAGCGCTAGGAACGCCCAGCGCCAGCGCGAGCAGCGGGACGCGGAAGCGGAGGGTCATCTTCTCGCTCGACTACCGGTAAATGGAAGCGGAAATGCCAATCTGGGTGCGACGCCTGGCCTGATATTTTTCATCTTTCACAGGGAAATCTTGCCACAAAATAGCAAAATGCCAAAAATGCCAAAAATGGCAAAGTGGTGCTTCGGTCGGCGGAGCATATTGAGATCGTCCAGCACGTCATAAATTACTTCTTTACTCCTCGGCTGCGCACGTTCACTGCTTGGGCACCGAGTTCTGCTCCAGCTCAGCTCCAATCGTGGCAGTCTCTGAACGAACGGCGGTTTGGCAGCTCACGACCGCCTTTGGTACATGTAGTTCTTCAGTGTAGGGCTCCTCTTCGGCCTCTTTGTCGCTGGCACCAACGATGGACTCGTGCTCCTGCGGCTGTGGGACATCCTCGCCACTTGAAGTGACCAGGTCGATTACAGTCTGCTGCTGTTGCTGTAGTTGCTGCTGCTGCTGCTGGAGGTGCTCCATGGTCTCTGCAGCAGCCCAGGTCTGTGGCCTCTTCTCGACGATTAACTGCTCCATCACTTGCGCCATGTACTCGCAGGCAAGCCGCTGCTCTTCTCGAGCCGACGGGACATCAGACCCTCCAGCAATGAATTCCTCATTCGACTCCGCTCGTGAATCACCACCTTTCGCCGCTTCAGCATCAGCTTCTGCCTGGGCTTCCTTCAGAGCCTCAAGAGCCATCTCGAGCTCCTCCGCTGGCTGGTCTTGCAAAAACGCTAAATCGCGCTTCCAGTTGGGGAAAACACGCTTCACAACGTCAGGAACCTCTGGCTGCTCTGATGTCCATTCGGTTGAGCGATCCGTGCTCGGATTTTGAGGCATTGGCACCAACTCTCCTTCTGCTTCGCTCTCTCCTTGTTCAATATCTACACCGTCATCCGCGGTATCCTCGTCGTCACCAGCCCCATTTAGTAGATCCATATTGCCATCATCAGCGTTATCCTCATCGCCTAGAAATCTCCGCAGGACGCTGTTGCGGTACAACAAAGTATCGCGACTCAAGCCAAAGAGCTGCTGCGAAGCGCGTGCCCACATTGAGATTGCAGCCGCCGCCGCTAGTTCAGCTCGCTTCTCGTCGCCGCAATCGACATCATTTCCAAGTTCACTCCCCCTCAACGGAGCATACCGCTGCGCCACGAGCGAAAAGGTATCTGCTTCCGCGGTACTTTCACGCTGCTCTCTTGTGCTTGCCTGGCGGCTAATGGGGAAAATAGCATCTAGCGCAGCCTTCAAATCCAAGAGCTTCCGCACCTTGGCCGGCGGTAGCACCTGAGATTTCCGCAGCTTCTGCTTGGCTCTCTCTAGTCTGTCTAGTGTTTTCACAAGGTTAACTCGCCTTTTTGTGAGTTTCGCCATTTGTACATCGAGCTGCTCAAGCTTCTTCCTCGCCACTGCTAGCTTCGCGTCCGTCTGCTGCTCCTTGTCCATCTTCGGGGTGCCAGCCATCATCAGTGCGAGCTCTATATCTTCGCCGGCATCAGCTCGTTTGCGCTTCCTCGGTTTCTTAGCTTTTGGTGCCGCAGCGGCAGTACCATCGTCGTCGCCTGCCTTGGGCTTCCGAGGCTTTTTAACGCGAGTAGCTGCACTGTCAGCATTCGCTCGTTTTCGCGTCTTCGGTTTATCATCCTTCGTAATAACAGCAGCCATAGCCGGTGTGGTTGCTTTGGAAGCGGCTGTACTTGCTGCAGCAAGTCGCCCACCAAGACACTCATTAAGATGGCCCTGCTGCTCCAGCAGATCCAGTTGTCCGATCACCACGCCGCACTTGGTACAAGTCGCATCCTCTGGCGTACACTCATTGACGCACCCCGTCCTGCTTCCACTTTCGTTTCCGTCTCCTGCCTTCTGCGCCAAGCTCACGTCAACCTCGTTTTCTCTCTTCTTCTCGCGCTTACTCTTGCCTGCATTAACCACGATGTTCACGGGCTTAAACACCACCTCGTCACGAGCTGGTTCGGTATCTGGCTGGTCTGCAGGCGTCTCGCTTGAGCCAGCAGCGCTGGAACCAGCCTCCACCGAAGCAGAACCCGACGCCTCTTTCTCCTCCGCTGACTCGTCGTCCAGTACAATAACCTCTGGTAAAGCTGCAGATGGAGCAGTTGGCTTCGGTATTGCAGCTTCAGTTCTAGCAGCAGCAGCGTCCACTTCCCCGCACGGCTGGCCATGCACCACCTCCACGAAGCGCAGACTCGTCCTACCCACGCCAATAAGGTCCCCATCGCTCAGTGGATAGTCCTGCTGGGGCTGCAGCACTTGGCCGTTGAGCTTGGAACCATTGGTGCTCTTGGCGTCTCTCACCGCGAGGCCCAAACCTTGAAAATCTTCCAGTACGCGCAGCTCCGCGTGCAGACTGGACACCTCCAAGTCCTGCGGCAGCCGCAGCCAGCAGCGCTTCCTGCGTCCAATGGACAGCGACGACGGAGGCTCCGACTGCTCTTGCCAGCAATAGCGGTGCGCAGAGTCTGCGTGCGGGCCCCGCGTGACCTCCAAGCGGAAGCAGCAGGGCGACATCGTCGCCGATGGGCGATGGTCAAAAAGTTGCAGTTGGTAAAGGCGGGAAAATACAAAAACAACACAAAAATGGAGACGAAAATCTGCAAATCGCACGACAAACGTGGTAAAAAGAAATCTTGTTCGCGAAGGACCGCAGTGTCGATTCCCTGCTTTAACCCGAGGAACATACTTGGCTTGGCAAAGCGCAAAGTTGTGCTTGTCACTGATGTCCCCGAAATGGAGGCTCAGCATCACCAAATTGCCATTTTTTGCGGCGAAGTTCATCGCACCAGTCGTGCAGCTAGCGTCCGTGTTCTCATGAAGCCACTGCACCAACTTCATACTATTACTCTGCACAGCACAGTCCAGTAACCCCGATGTGGAGAGCACGGGTCGCACACTGAGCATCCAACGCACTCCTTCCATGTGACCGTGCACAGCAGCTAAACGAATTGCGTTCGAGCTCATCAACTCGTTCCGACGATTCTCATACAGCCACTCCATCATTTCAAGTTGCCCATGACAAGCTGCAAGATCGAAAACAAACACCCAGCTCAGCTGGGGTTGATTCAGAAGAAGCCACTGTACAGCAGCTAAGTGGTCCTTCTCGACCGCTACCGCGAGAGCTCGGTACTCGTTACAAATTAAGCGTGTAGCAGTAACACCTTGAACAAATTGCACGATCTGAACGTGCCCGTCCTTCGCCGCCTCACAAATCAAATCGCTAGCCTCTCGCCAGTTGATATGACCATGCCCCAAAAGCCACTCCACAGCATCCAGGTGTCCACTGCGAACTGCGGCCACTACTACGTCAAAACTCCGGTAATCTCCAGCAAGTTCATGCAAGTGAAGGTACCCCATCGCCGCAATGCAGCCTCCCGCAGCTGCCTTAGTGAAAGCTACTCGCACTTGCTGCTTCAGTACGTTCATGCCGGGTCCACGCCAACACGGGCGACCCAGCAGCCATTGAATCATCGCCAAGTCACATGCGTTCACTAACGCGCTTTTCCAGTACTGTGACCAACCAACTTGAGCGGCTGGCGGGTGTAGCTGCACATGAGATCCAGCCGACCAATTTTCGCCAAGCTACGCGTCGCACGAGCGGCGCATTCTCCATCGCGACAACACTCCAGTAGCGGCCCCTCTAGTTCGACCCGTAGTCTGTAGTCGGTGAACTTCTCATTTACATTGCCCGGTAAAATCAACAACTCGGCGAGCTCCCTACCGCCGTAGTCCATAGCTCGACAGATCACCTTGGCATCAACTTCACTTTCTTCACCACTGATTCCGTTTTCATATACCCATCGCGCGATAGCATAGAACCCCCCGTCGGACGGCTCCTTTGAAAACAGAATCCAGACCCCACCATCGGATACTTTTCGCGTGGACGTCGCCATCTCTACTCACGCCTTTCCTCATCTTGACACCCCGAGGACTGGCGTCCGCATGAGCGATCAGAAATTGCACAACTTCCAAGTGGCCCTCAATAGCGGCCTCGTAAATTACTGACGCGAGTTCCTCACAATTGGGGAGATGCGTGAGCAACCACCGCATCACTGACAAATCCCCTCGCCTCGCTGCAACTTCCGCTGCCTCGGCAAATTGGAAGTGCTGATAGTGCCGGTCCGACCGAAGAAAGTTGGTAAGAGACCACCCAGGCGATCTATCGGCGGCGGAAGTGCAGCTACAACGCCAGATCTAATCCAGCAGCACAGTGGACCCAAACGTGCACGCTTCGCCCAGCGACCCCGGGTCCGGCCCGAGAAAGCTGGAAATCAACGACCCGTGGCTCTGCAACGCATCTGTAGCCCCATATTCCCGAAGCACACTCTTCACAATTGCCAAAGCGAAAGAAGAAGACATCTGAGCACTGCTTTCCCTTCTTGGAATTGGAAAAACTGCAACTGACAGCCTCGCATTCGGGAGCCTACGGCAACCTCATCTCATACGCACTCGTGCGTGATGTCTCATCGAGCTGGGCATCAACTGAGCTGTAGCTGTAGTTTGAAGAGCACCAAGTTCACGACGAGTGCTTCGACCAGATGTCCAAGGTATACGCTTGATCCGCTTGTGGGCATTTCAGTGTCCACAAGCCTTCAACTTGGCGGCAATCCTCTTCCTCTTCAAACCATACAATTCACTTTTACATGATGTTTAGTGGTAGAATTATGTAGCCATTTTCTGGGATCCCGCGACTCTCCGCAAGATGGAGATGCAGGACACAACGGCGTCCATCGAGATCTCTGCTGGCGTCTCCAAACCAGCGCGTCGTCGTCGCCGAACCCGCCACAAGCTCAGTCCTGTCGCTGCAGATGTTGTGTTTTCACTTGAGGACCCGAACGATGGCGACAAGGACGAAGACAGCAACGAAGATGAAGATATCGAGTTTCCGCCACCGATTCCTATTGTGCTGCTGACTGCGCCCCTGGCAACAGTCTTAGAAGCCCCAAAGTCTCCTGCGAACGAAGTTAAATCTTCAGCTTCACTTGCGAGAGCTGTCGGATTCCCTGACGCCAAAGCTCGTAAGATCGGGCTACAAGCAAAGAACCGAGCGGTGGGTTAGTTGACACCGAAAGGGAGTTGGGAGATTTCTTATGCGTTTACTGACAAGCAGTGACTTGGTGTGCGTAGATACATCGGATCAGTGGTTCGGTACCGTCGGGGATGCTGGCACGTCGGCCGAGTGGAAGACGATGGCGTGCGCATGCCCCAGACTACGACGAGGAGCTGGCTCGAGCTCATCTGTTCAAGCCCCCGTTGCCACCCACGCACACGGATAAACGACGTGTAGCCGTGTACTACACGTGCGAGCAGATCGCGCTGTTCAAGCTGCTCAAATGGATGGAAAAGAGTACCAAGGAGAGTCGTCGAGTTGAAGCTGCCTCGTCCAAGCACGAGGGACCGACGATAACGACGGCGCAAGGTGGTCCGGGGTTTGTCGACTGGAAGAACACCATATACTTGCAGGTGATCCACGCCTGCTTCACGCCGGAAATTGTTGATACTGCAACTTCAGACAATGGAGACGTGTTCGCTGCGCAACGAGCAGCAGCTCTTCAGGAGAAGCACGCGTTCATCTTTGCGTAGGTTTCTCGAATTTTACGTCAATGGTTGGGTGTTGCTCATCGGTTCTTTCATGCAGCTCGGGCTGCTGTGTCTTCTGGGGACTGACACGAGAGGAAGAGGCCAGGCGGCTCATGATGCTCACACCCTTTTCGTCGGGGATGATGGACCAAGTCGATGCCCAAGACATGGCATTCAGCTACGGGGACAGATCGAGCATCGCGAAAGATGCGATCGAACTGTGCACGATAAGTGTGGCGGAGAAGCTCGCGCTGTCCTTCGCCATGGCCCAGTCCGCGACGCTGGGGGCGTTCGAGACCCGAGTGGAAGATCGGATCCGCTCAACCAAACACATTCCGTCTAGCCTTGCAACCGTTGGGTCGATCCAGTTCTCTCAAGACGACACGTCCAAGCTCATCGGTCAGCTCTTCATTGAGCTGGCGGACATCAACATCCATTCGAACATTCTGGACGAGCCAGAGTACTTTCAGAGGTCGCAGGACAACGACGACTTCAAGTTCTTGTACGAGAAAATGCTCAAGTATCAAGATGTTGCCAACCGCGTGGCGATCCTGAACAAGCGTCTGAGTATCCTCCGCGACTTGTACGTTGACCAGAGCTTTGGGTCTGACCAAAGGGGCTAAACATTTGATCTTCGTTTTTACGTAGGGTGGGTGTTCTGAACCAGCAGTTGACCCACGATCAAGGCTCTAAGCTGGAGTGGATCATCATCTGGATCCTCGTGTTCCAAGTTGTCATCGCCCTTGGATGGGAGATCTTCCTCAAGGACATCCTCGGCTACTTCCACTGGTAGCTGGTAGCAGTGGAATCAGACGCGCACAGTCCGGACTTGCGTCGGTGCACGCGCGAAGTGAGGAGAGAGCTGAGCCACCACTGAAGAAATATTGAAACGATCAAGAAGAAGATGACGTTCAGAGTGATGGTCTCATGTTGAAGTTGTCCGTCACTCTTGTCGCGACTGGAGAGTGACGTGGGCACTGTTGTGGGACAGCAGTACAGTCGTTTTCGTTCTTTATCTAAATTAGATAACCCGCAATGATTGATTTCAATATATTCCAATTTCAAGTGATTATTGCTTCCAGTAATTGATTTTCTGTAGTTATTAATTTTGCCGTATACATCGAACTATTGATACACCACTGTATTTTTACAACTCGACAACGGTTCAGGTAAGATAAGAGGACGGACCTTTGAAGACGCGTCCGTAGCGGCGGCGCCCCCCCCCTATCCATTGTGCCATTGCGCCCCCGAGAGTCCAAGCAGCAGCAGAGATATAGACCAAGCCATGGCAGCCGAAGCGGAGGCGGCGCTCAACGCGCTCAAGAAGCTCGAGGCCAACAAGACGTGCGTCAACTGCGGCAACTACAACCGCTTCGGGCACCAGAACATATGCGAGAAAGTGCGCACCTTCGTGTGCTCCAACTGTAAGAGCGCCCACCAGAGCTACAGCATGCGTGTCAAGAGCGTCAGCATGAGCAACTGGACGATGGACGAGGTGGACGCGCTGCGGGACCAGAACGGCGGCGGCAACGCGGCGGCCGCGCGCGTCTGGTTCGGTCGCTGGGACGAATCGCAGCTGCGTCGCCCCACCAAGGACGACCCGCTCGACTATTACAAGCAGTTTATCAACCGCGTCTACAATGACAAGGCCTTCTACGACGAAGACGGAGCAAGTGCTGCTCCCAGCAGCCCCACGGCCAAGAGCAGCAGTCGGCCGTCCTCCACGTCCACGGCCGCTCCAGTCTCCAACCTGTTAGACTTTGACGCCCCGGCTCAGAAACAGCAGCCATCGGCCGGTTTTGACGCCTTTGGAACGAGCAGCAGCAGCGGAAACGATGGCTGGGGCAACTTTGCCGCAGCGCCTGTAGCTCCTGCGCCCCTGAACGACGGATTTGGAGCTTTTGTGTCGGCGCCGGCTTCATCCAACGGCGGGTTTGCGGACTTTAGCGCTGCTCCTGCTCCTGCTCCTGCTGCCAACCCGGATGCGTTTGGCGCATTTACGTCGGCCCCGCCTGCCCCGACGTCCAACTCGAGCTCCAACTCGTTCGACCCATTCGCTGTAGCGGGAGGAAGCGTGCTGACGCCGAATGCTCCGTCGTCGAACAGCGCGGCTCCGTTTGACCCGTTCGCGCCTGCACCGAGCCAGGGCCAGCAGCCGACGTCGAATATCATGAACCAGTTTAACGCGCCGCCGGCACCCAAGGATTTCAGCGCGTTTGATGGGCTGTCGGCGCCGTCGCTCGTGTATGGCGCACCCCAGCGCAGCAACAACCACAACGGCTACGGTCAGAGCCGTGGGCCTGCTGGAATGGGCATGCAAGGCCAGCCGCAGCAGATGCACATGGGTATGGGCATGAACATGGGCATGGGAATGCAGCAGGGAATGGGCATGCAGCAGCAGCACGGAGGCTTCCACCAGCAGCAGCACTTCCAGCAGCCGCCGATGGGCGCCAACCATGGCATGAACATCAGCACGTACTTCTCGCCGAGCGGAGTTGCCGCCGGCGGAAACCCTGGCGCGCGTCCAGGCGGCCGAGACCCGTTCGCAGGCCTAGGACTGCCGCAGAAGTGAACAGGCTGACGTAGAAAGCGTTTTAAATGCAAATAGCGAAGCTCCTACTGCATGTACGATTGAAGTACGTGTAGCTGCATCATCTCGAAGCGACGACCACGTCGCGGAGGACCGGTTCACGGCTCTCCAAAGCCCCTGCAGCTGAGCCAACGTCCACAAATGCACGCCAAGACCTGCAGCGCCAGATCCTTCAAAACGAAATGTGAGATTATAGCGCAGCTCTGTCTGCTTTTCTCTTCTTCTCCTGCCACGCCGTTAAACAATAAAACTAGACGTTCTTGAGGCCGCGCTAACCAAGTCGCCGCGGCCCGTGCGTCTTGCCTCCTTCCTCTTTCCTTCCTTAAGTGGCCATGGCCGTCGCGACGCCGTTTCCGCTGCCATTGGCGGTGGCCTTGCTGGCCGAGATCTGCGGCTTGACGTGCGTGGGCACGAGGCGCTTGATGACGGCCGAGCTGGCGGCGCCGAACATGGGGCGGAACTGCGCGTAGAAGAAGGCGACGAACGGCACGTTGGCCAGCACCGAGTAAAAGTCGTAGTGGTCCGTGTGGGACGCGATGCGGCCGTTCTTGAGCTCCAGCACCGAGAAGACGCGCAGCACGATCTTCATGAGGCTCGGGAAGGGCTTGAGGCGGTACACCATGGAGCTGTCGATGGTCAGCACCGAGGCGCCCGCCATGGAGCCGCGCACGAGCGTGGCCTTGGATGACTTGATGAACTTGGACAGCACGCGGAACTGCGCCTGGATGTTGTCCACGCCGCGCACCGACACGATGGGGTCGGTGAACACGGCGTCGGGCAGGTAGTACTTGGCGATGGTGGCGTCCCGGTTCGAGCTCACGTCGTAGAGGGAAAGCACGTTCTCGGCCAGCTCCTGCGCGTTGCGGTTGGCCATCGTTGCTCTTCTCTGGCGGCGGCGACTGGCTGGGGAGCTACTGGGGGAGGGGGGCGACGAGACGGTCTTGTTGGGGCTCGTGGTCGGAACGGGGAATGGTACACCTGATTCCTGTGTCTCTGCTGCTGATTCTGCTCGATGGAGGAATTCGAGAGTGAAAAGGCCGCGTCAGAGAAGAGGTTCGAGCGGTACAAGACTGGTACAGGCGGATCGAGAGAATGTAGCCATGTGTCAACAACTTGAAGCGCTGACGTCACCGCTTCAAGTTGGTGTGTGGACGAACGCTGGTCTCCTTTAACATCTCAATGGCCCTCCTTCAGCCGCGCAGATAAATGCCTGAGGAGATGTGCACGTTGACGAGCGCGATGGCCACCATGAAGACGGACAGGAACGCGTGCTCCTGGTTGAACTGTTCAAAGTCGATGCCTCGCCGGATCTCCAGTGCACAGGCCACCACGTCCACCACGACCTCGAGCCCGAGCTGCAGCCCCGTGATGCTCGCGTTGGTCCAGCGTGATGAAGTATTGCTACTGCTGCTGCTGAGCTGGTACTTTGGGTGCGCGCCGAAGAAGAGCAGGATGCCGTAGGAGCAGCCCATGGCGATGTACTCCGCGTACATGTCCGCGTACACTTCTGCTGCATGAAGCGCTAGCAACCGGTGGACACGATCTTGGGTCGGGTCGATGATGTTCAGTGACGACGTCCTGCGCACGGGCGCCACGTGAATCTGGGAGATTTTCGTGTCCTTCTTCGCTCTCGGGGCGGCAACCGGAGCTACAGAATGGTGAGGATTTCTCGAGACAATGCGGCGCACCAGCCACTGCACGTAGATCGTCCTGGCCAGGCGGATGCAAACCTCGGCTAGTGCGAGCAGCAGCGAGCCCATGACGGTCATGGAGGCGTTGTCTTGGCACAAGAGCACGGTACGCAACTGCGTGTCCACCAGGATGGTTGGCGCAGCCACTGTGATGGCCATGAGCCGCATGTTGGGCGTGCGTCGCTTCTTGGTTAAGAAATGCTTGGCCAGCTCCTGTAGCATCAGCTTGAGCGCAATGCTGCATGTTGCAAACAGCGCCAGATCCCATTGATGAACGATTGTGACAGTGCTCACAATGTGGACGTAGGCAGTGGCGAACAGCGCGGACAACATCAACGGCAGATCGTGGAGAATCGCACGCAAGAATCCCCGTCTTGACGACGACGAAGGTTTGCTGCTTTGGTTCATGGTTGGGTATCGCTGCAGTCGCTTCATCTGCTGGAATGTTCGCGCTTGACCACGCACAGTCTCCGTTCGAAAGAGGTGCCGAGTTTGGGCTTCTGTGAACCCCACGAACGCGTAGAAGCACAGGAGCGTGAAGTACGCGCAAGCTTTGGCTCTGGAGCTCTCTTCCAGCGACCGAGATAGCGCCACACAGCCACCGACAACAGAAAACCCAACCACGACAAAGTAAGGCGAGATCTGTCGACCCAATCGCTTCAACCAGTATGCAACTGGTGAGCCAGAGACTGAAGCGTCCGCGAGTTGCTCGGTGAGAAGCAAGCACAGGAAAATGGACACCGTCGCGGCCCCGAAGAACCCGTGAAACCACAACATCTTGGCGACGAGGAACTCCTCGAAGGATTGAAGCGTTGGCGTCTTTTCCGAGAACACATTCCCAGCACTGCAACAGAACGCGAACAGCCAGGCCACTGCCACACTTAAAAAGGAGTTGAGAAGAACTTTGTGCAGCGTGCGAGCCGTGTTCCAGACGATAATCCGAGGCCGGGTGTTGGGTTCTGTCGACTGAGCCATAGTCTCGGCCGGCAGCAATTTGCGTGAACTACTGGGGCTTCGAGTCAGCCCAACGAGGCATCCCCGTCCGCGGTGATGAACCATGAAAGGCGAGCTCGGAGCTCTAAAGTTGTCGATGGACGTCGTTACTCAAAGTATTTTAGATGTTCATATCTCGGAAAACACTTGAGCGCCGTGCATTGCCACAGTTCCTGCACGGAGGCAACTCCAGATCGTCCTGCAAGCATTACGTGGAGTCCATTTACATTCCGGACCATCAATGATCACGTCGGGGTCGAGCAACAAGGTGCAGCCTGCTCCTCCAGCTCCACATCCTTCAGGCACTACAGATCAACAGCACGGAAGCGCGTGGCGAGCTGCGAGGACGCTCGTCAAGATGCTGACCAACTCGCTATCTTGCACTGGAGTGGCCTGGTTGTTAGTATTTTGCATCTCGCAGGGCAATATATTGTCGGGGCGCCCTCCAGGTCAGCAGACGTATCTGGAATTCCTCGTCGTCAAGATGGCGTGGTTCGACGCCTTCTACTGGAGTTTCGTGATCGCCACTTCAGCTCACAAGTTGATGTCGGAAACCTTTGCGACGGACTTGGAGGCGATGAAGCTTTCGTTCGTGAACATCACAGCCAAGTTGGTGCCAAAGCTTTTGCCTTTTGTTGTGGGCGTGACGCTCTTCAGTTTGGGTGGCGGGGCAGGAATTGCCTGTTTGCCGGCTTCAGCGCGCACTTACAAAGCGGATCTGTACTGGACGTTGGTGGTCTGTGCGTTCTTCGTGACCGCTGCGGACTTGTACACGCGGCATATCTACAAGACAGAAACGGTGGGAGGCCAAGCGCGAGAACTGAAGCGGCTGGAGAGGCTGGGGGTGAGAAAAGAGGGAGCAGCTCGTCGGAAGTCGCCTACGATGGCTCAGTATGTCCACGTGTACTTCCAAAGCCTTCCGTTCTGCGTGTTTTCGCTTCTTGCTGCGGCCTACGCGCACATCGTCAGCTCCATTTCGATGAAAACGCAGTGGAATCTGGCAGCATTTGCCATTGCCAGTGTGGCGCTGAAAGTATTGTTTCAAGAAGCCGTCAAAGGATACCTCAGCAGACAAAGACAAACGCCAGCTAACCGGAGTATTGCAATACTCGTGGCGGTGCCTACAATCCTCGTGGACACCCAGCTTCGAACGGTTCTGCTCTGTCAAGATAGCATCTCGTCGACTTTGGTGAGCTCCCTCTTGCTTGCGGGCGTCGAGATCGTCATGCGGATGGGGAAAACTCTGCAAGTCATGCATAAAGTCCGCCGCATCAGGTTCCAGGGCGTACCTCCGTCTCCTGAAGCAGCAACGAAGGCCGCGGTATCTCCACACCCTCTACCAGACCAGACGAGTATCGACCGAATGGCCTATGTTCACAAACTATTGGCACTTCACGCTGCGGAGGTTTATTCGGACATGAACGCCGAGTACATTGCCATGGGTTGTTCGTATGGCATTCTCTTCTTCTTCGGCTCGCACGCCCGATTCAATCTCGGAGGCGCCGACGAAGAAGCAAACGCCAGCCATGACATTTCCCCCATCACAATTGTGACGCAAGTTGGCGTGGAGTTAGTCGTGGATTTCGTGGCGAGTGCACTGGAGATTCAACTTGGTGTTGATTTTGAAAGCTTCAACGAGGACGGAGCTTACCTCGCGTTCTTCATGATTGTAGTGTCCGTCACCAATATTCACATCTCATCGGGGATTTATCTACGAACGCAATAGAACGGGTTGGTAGTAAAATCATTTTTTTGTATGTACAAATAAAAGTTTGATGTCCTCCGTAGAATTCGTATAATACCCGAACGTTCCCAATAATAATACTCCAGTCCCAAGCAGTCTCTATTTTCGAGGCTGCCTGAACGTCTTGTCCATTGTCTGTGGCCATCGGTGATCACTTGACGGCGCTCGATGCACCCCACCGGCCGTCATGGCGAGATTCGATCAAGTTGTTCCTTTTTCCTCTCAGAAGTCTACAATACAAAGCGCAAAAGGTCCGATGATCACTTCGCACAGGAGGAATGCTAGCCATGCTGCCAAAACGTTGGTAAAAATGCTGGGAAACTCGTTAGCCTGTACAGGTGTGGGGTGGCTGCTGGCCTTTTGCATCTCACTTGGGAATGCGGTATCTAGCCGAGCACCGGAGGAGCAGAGTTACACGGAGTTCTTGGCAATTAAGATTTTATGGTTCGACGTATTTTACTGGACGATCGGCCTCGCGACTTCCGTCTACAAGCTACTCCCGGAGCGGTTCGTGGCTCATCCGACTCAAGGGAAGCTGACATTTCTCCAAATTCTCGTCAAGCTAGCACCGCCCATGCTGCCGTTCGTTTTGGGCGTGACTTTCATGAGCGTCGGTGGCGCTGCGGGAATCGCGTCACTGCCATCGTCAGTCCGCAGATTCAAGCTTGATCTGTACTGGTCTTTCATCTGCTGCGCGTTCTTCGTTGCCGCAGTCGACACCCAGACGCGACACATCTACAAGAACGAGACGGTAGCAGGGCAAACGCGAGAGCAAAGTCGCCTTCAAGCTAAACCACCCAGTGCTTCGCCACCTCGTCGCCGCCGTCGAAGGCCTTCAGCTGCACAATACCTTCACGTGTTGTGCCAAAGCCTACCATTTTGCTTGTCGTCTCTCTTTGCTGCTGCCTACGCTCACGCCGTGAGTTCTATCCCGATGCGATCGCAGTGGAGTATCACGACTTTTGCTGTGGCGAGTGTCGGTCTCAAGGCTCTTCTCCAAGAAATCATCAAG
Source organism: Phytophthora chlamydospora (assembly GCA_012295415.1). Taxonomy (NCBI): domain Eukaryota; phylum Oomycota; class Peronosporomycetes; order Peronosporales; family Peronosporaceae; genus Phytophthora; species Phytophthora chlamydospora. The sequence continues at coordinate 11,771 of JAABLK010000020.1, read as the reverse complement.
TGTTATCTGAGCAAGCAGCGACAGACCCCAGCGAGCCGCAGTATTGCAATACTCATCGCAGTGCCTACAATTCTCGTGGATACACAAGTTCGAACGGTTTTGCTGTGTCAAGACACCGTGTCGTCCACGTTGCTCGGGTCTTCGCTTCTTGCAGTTGTGGAAATTGCCATGCGCTTGGCACGAAGTTTTCACGTTGCTCGCAAACAGCGTTCGCTATCTCAGCGCACCATACCAAGAGCTGTTGGCGGTCAAGTTGATCCAAAGCCTCATTCGGCTACTTCACCAGAGCAACGATCGCTCAGTAAGACCAAGAAAATGATGGCGCTGCATGCTGCTGAGGTGTACACGGACATGAACGCAGAGTACATCGCCATGGGCTGCTCCTACGCGATCTTGTTCTTCTTTGGTTCCCACGACAAATTCAACCTCGGCGATCAGAACGGCGCCAGCTACGCCATCTTCCCAGTCACGATCGCTCTCCAAGTGGGGATCGAGCTTATCGTGGACTTTGTATCAAGCATGCTCGAGATTCGCCTCGGCGTCGACTTCGAGAGCTTCAACCAGGACGGCGCCTACCTCACCTTCTTCATGATGGTCATCGCGGTCACAAACATCCACATTTCATCCGGAATTTACTTAAAGGAATAATTCAAGTTGGAGCCTCAAAAATATTGCCAATCGGCTGCTTGAAAAAGTTGGTCTTACCGTCATCAAACAACTATTTCGAGGGGAGCCAAGTTGAATTCACGCTCTTGTGCCAGAGACTGCCACCCATCGTCTCCATCCTTGATGGCGGCCGATGCGGACACGTCGTGGGCCCAATTGGTCATGGTTCGCCATGACCGGGTGCACCCACTGGACCAAGCGCCGGCCACAGCTTCTAGCTTGGAATCCAGAGCTCGACCGCCTCCCCTCGCGTGGCGAACCATTCGAACGCTGGCCACCGTACTCAGTAACTCGCTGCTTGGTGCGGCCATTTCGTGGTTGTTAGCTGTCTGCATCGAGCAGGGCAACTTCTTGTCGGGCTTGTCGCCCACTGAGCAGTCTAACGCGTCCTTCGTCACCGTGAAAATGATCTGGTACTGGGCATTCTGCTGGGTCTTCACGATCGCCGAGTGTGTGGCCAAACTCCTTCCAGAGACGTTCACCACTTGCAGTACGCCGGCCAAGCTCTCGGTGATAGAGATCACCATCAAGTTGGTGCGCGTCATGTTCGTACACATCGTCGGGGTCAACATCCTGAGCGTCGGAGTCGGTTTGGCCATCGCGTCGCACCATGATGCCCACGAGAAGCTTAAGGCGGACGTGTACTGGCCCATGATGTGCTACAACTTCATCCTGACGGTCACCGACGCGCACACGCGGCACATCTTCCGTGTGGAGACTGTAAGCGGTCAAGCACGAGTCATTCGTCAGAGGAGACGAACCAAGCAGCCACAGGAGCTGGTTACAGCAAAGAAACCTCGTCGCTCTCCGTCGCTCGCTCATTTCTATCGAGTCTTCGTCCAGAACCTGGCGCTGGTCATCTCGGGCCTCTCGGCCGGCGCGTTCGTGCACGTCGCGAGCTCGATCGAGATGAGAGAGAAGTGGGAACTCGTCGTCTTCGCAGTATCCAGCCAGGCCATCAAGCTGGCGATTCAAGCGATCGCCAAGATGTATCTACGCAAACGGAAAAGGACTCCATCGGTGCGTACGATGGCCATCATCGTGGCCGCCCCGACAATCCTGGTGGACACTCAGCTCCGCACCGTCTTGTTGTGTCTGGACAGCAAGGCTTTGACGCTGACGAGCTCTGTGTTGTTGGCCATAGCGAAAACTGTCTTACGCCTCGCGACAGCGTTACTGATGAGGCGTCAGGCTCGTGAGGCTCTGAGGAAGTTCCCACCCCCGCAACGCACACCAGGTGCGGAGGGAATGAACCTCCGAGTGCAGTCTTTGTTGTCCAGCTCTGCGTCATCGCCGGAGCTGGAAGGAATCGCCCGATCGCAGAAGCTCATAGCGCTGCATGCGGCGGAAGTGTACGCGGACATGCACGGCGAGTACATCGCCATGCTCTGTGCGTACGTCATCACCATTTGCTTCGGTTCCAACCCGCGGTTCCTGCTGGGCGGCAACGCCTCCACCAGTTTGACGCACGAGATCGAGTTCTCCACCGTCTTGGTGCAACTAGGCATCGAGGTGGTCGTAGATGCCATCGCCATCCCGCTGGAGATCCGCTTCGGCATCAACTTCGAGAAGTTCCACAAGGACGACGCCTTCCTCGCCATCTTCATGATCCTGGTGGCCGTCGTAGGCATCCACATCGCCTCGGGCGTCTACCTCAAGCTAGACTGAGCCCAGTTTTGAGCAATGAACTGAGAATTATGATACAATACTTCAGCAACTCTAGTGCGCTGGGCCAACTGCAGCTTCTCTCGAGAGCAACCGCTCAATCCACGCCATCTCTTGCTGGTCTTTGCCATCTTCACTTGCTTGTGCGTGGAAGTCTTGGTGGCGAGACGCCCAAACCATCGCACACGTGAGGTTTCGTCGGTCTTCCGCAAAGAGGTCGGCCTGGTGTTGAAGCAGTGCGCGCCAGATCTCCACACTCGACGCGTAGCCGCGAGCCAGCACATGAAGCAGCGTTTCCTGCTGGTTGTTGCGTACGCGGGCGTCAGCTCCGTGAGCAAGCAGCAGCTTCACGACGGCGTCGTATTCACTGTTCACAGCTCCGAACAGTGCCGAGTCGCCATCATGATTCACCGCGTTCAGGTCCGCGCCGTGCTGGAGCAGCAGCTCAATCACGGCGTACTGCGTCTTCTGGTCGCCTGACGCGAAGTGCGGCGCCGCGCGTTGACTCACGAAGGCTGCGTCGATCAGCGGCGTGTTGCCGTGTTCATCTCTCGCCCCCACGTCGCCGCCTAACTTGATCAGAGTCTCTACGACGGCGCAGTTGCCATTAGGCGCTGCGAAGTGTAGTGGCGTAGCTCCCGACGCGTTCGGAGCGTTCACGTCCGCCCCAGCCGCCACCAGGAACTCGATCACCGGCAGCGAGCAGTAGGCTGCCGCGAGATGCAACGGCGAGTTGCCGCCGGCGTCGCGGGCTTCAACGTCCGCTCCTCTCCCCAGCAGCCACTGCACCGCGTCCAAAGCTCCGTACGTGGCCAGCACGTGCATCGGCGTCTGCAGCGCCGCGTTGAAGCGGTCGACGTCGCACCCGTAGGCGACCAACATGTCGGCGGCTCGGAAGTGCCGACGGATCAACGCCATCGCCAACGGCGACGCTCCGCAGTCGTCGCACGCGTCCAACGAGGCTCCGCTTTCTAGTACGAACTCCAACAGCTCCAGGTCGTCGATTAGTACGGCCAGGTGCGTCACGGTGCGTTGGTGTTCGTCACGGAATTCAACGACTTGGGCGGCGGGGAACACGGACGGCACCAGCTGCATCCCATCGCCGGAATCGTCTTGAGCGGCGCGGACGAGTCGAGTCCAGAGCGACTTGGCGCTCGTCGGCGCCTTGGCCGTGGGCGACGCCCCCATAAAGTCGGCAAACGGATCCATTTCAGAGTTACAGCTAGCGGAGACTTTGGGCAATGACCTCCTCGGGAGATCTCCCATGGTATTCACTCACGACAACTTGATTGCGAGCGACTCTATGCGTTGGACAAGTGCGTGTCTCTGGATTTTGCTCGAGCCGACCGGATGTGCAGGTTTACCACCACTGCAACGTGCGACTTGCTTCCGTTCGCTTGGCGTCGGGCCACGCCGTAATCGGCGCTGTCCTGGCTCACGGCGTCGCTAGCAGCTCCTGGCCATCGGCGCCGGCGCCTCGAGCTCTGCGTCGCGCTCGCTGTGGTTGGAATCGGCCAGGGACGCCGACGTTTTAGTGACGAGGCCCGCGAACAGATCCTCAGTTGGCTCGGCGGCCGCTTCATCCGGCGTGGCGTCATCCTCCTCGTCGACGGCGTCTCCCACCTCACAACGCTCTGTCTTGAGGCGTTGAGGCGACTGCGAGTCGGCGTCGCTGCCTGCTCCGCTTGCCTGCGAGCAATCACTGCTGGGGTGCTCGATCTCGGGCATCCGCGGCGTCAGTCGGTATCCTGTGGTTGTCGTGGTGGACGCTGTGTCCTGCTGGCTTTCCTCACCCCACTTCTCGCCGACCTGCCGCATGCTCTTCCTCCCGGCCGCGTGGTGTTGACTCCAGCGTGAGACGGAGCTCGACTCGCTGCTGCCTGTGGACGAGCGACTCGCGCCAAGCGCAGCGGAGCCTCTTTCGTCCGTCCGGTCGACGATGTGCTGGCCGTTGCTGCAGAGGTCCTGCAGGTCGGCCAGCTTGATCGGCGCCTTCTTGAGCTCGGCCGTGAGCTTGAGCTCGACGGTTGTGACGAGCTTGTCCACCACGGCCATGGAGCACACGTCGAGGTCGCGCATCCAGAGGTTGGCCGCCACCTCCTCGCAGAAGAGCTCCTCGAACGTGAGGAAGGCGAGCGCGAACACCTGAAAGAAGCCATCGTCGCGCTCGAAGAGCTGCCAGAAGAGTGCGTCCGTCACGGGGAACGGACCGGAGTTGCCGCTCGCGTCCATCAGGTGCATCGTCAGGCTGAGTGAGCGCACGATGGCCACCGCTGCCTTGGCGAACGGATAGCCTCCTCGGCCGCGCCGCATCATGGCCGTCTCGGCCGGGTACGTCTCGACGAAGAACACGAGGCACTGTAGCCCCAGCTCGCCCATGGGGTCCAGGTCGGCGGCCGGATTGGGGCCCGAGAAGCCTGCCTCCTTCCACAGCTCGCTCACCAGCACGAAGGCCGGCATCTGGTGCTTGCGGCGGAAGCTCGCGGTCCAGTACCGCTGCAGCAACTGCAGATGCTGCTCGACGATGGCAATTACAAGGTTTAGCGGAGACCTTCATCTTGTCAAACGTGGCGGACACCTACTTACCTCTGGAGACGCCACCAGACGACGGAACAACGCACGCTGCATCTTGAGGAGTGCGAGCATCTCCGTGTCGTTGGGACGCCGTCCGCGCTCCGCTTGGCTAAGTTCTCGGCCGCTAGCGTTCCCCATTGAAGAGCGTAACAACCTCCACAATGCTGGAATGGAAGTGGCGGGCAAGATCCGGCGTTGATTGGCATGGCGTCCTTTCAAACGCGATCCTTCGGGCAATCTAGATTTGCCTGTAACGTTTACATAAAGCTACCGATGTTGCCGTCCTGTGCTATTTGAGTACGAAGGCGGCGCGCTCAATCTGGTCCAATAGTACTTGCATGACCGAAGGAAGTCCACGGTCCTCCACGCACATTCTGGTGCACGGTAAAATACGTTTTTGGCGGAAATAAATAAGCATTACCCCATTTTTGTTGCTTTAGGTACGTCTGACATTTTCCAAAGGCTTGGTTTTTCGGAGTAGTCTAGAGCAACAGAATATGAACAGCACAAAATCGACATTTTCGGTTTCATTTTATACATTCGGTCAATATTAATATTTGGTGGCCAAGGGAAATCAACACCAGGTGTATAAAAAGGAGAGTAGGGGGGTGACTTGGAACTCGCAAAACTCGGCCAAATTGACTTTTCGATTCCTCAGATCACGCCACTTTCCCATTCTGTTAGCCCCCTCGGTGGTTCGTAGTCCATAGAGCTTTCTGATGAGGCCCTTAACGCCCCAATTGAACTTGTTTTGACGAAGGGACTCTTTCTGCCGAGGATCCTCTTCACCGACGACATGCCCGGCGTCTTTTCCAGCGCGCCAAGCGTGGTGACTCGCCACTGGCGAGACTCCGCGTAGGCGCTCTGGTGTGCATTGTCGAGCTGCTGCAACTTAGTAAGTCGCATTCTCCGTGCTTGCTGCTGCATCTTGCTCGTGTCAAATTCTGTACTGAAGTTTTAATATGACTCCACCTGCATCAACGTTGCTGTCGTCTTATGCAGTAAAGCCGACAAGATGCACCTTTTCAGCTTCTTTTTGAGTTCAAGGAACAAGTTTTCGGTTTGCACGGATTGCTGTAGATCCTGCGAAAGGATAACCTGAAGTCGGCACAGTGCCCTCTTGCAGTCGGGCGATCATCAGCATCAACCGCCGCACAAGCGTATCCCAGCTCCACCAACGACTTAGGACTCGACTCCGACAAGTCCCAGTCCAAACAGCGTCCTGTAAAAGTCCTAAACCAAATATCCAATTTTCCACACACGTTGCGAGGGCAACAAGCGCGACTGGCACTGACAGTGTACAGGTGGAAGGATCCGCCACGCTACGGTTGGCTGGGCACCGCTTAAGCGCCCCCGAAGTCCGCTTTGCTTGCGATAGCTGCTGCAGCGAGGCTTCAACTTCAGAAACCGATACCAAAACCGGTTTCTTACCCGTGACGTCGTCGGCGTCACAACATTGGTCCATACAAAACAGTTTTACGGCTCCACTACTGGTCATAATGCATTCATTTATCGCCCAATCACAGCGCAGCTGTTGGCGTGAGGCGATCCGTTTACAGTTGACAAGTCTCCGCTAACGTCAATCTTCACCATGAGCAAGCGCTTCGACGTGATCGTGTACGGCGCCACGGGCTTCACGGGCTCGCTGGTGGCGCGCTACCTCGCAGCCGAGCCTGAGTCGGCACTGGCCAACCCGTCAGCCTTGAAGTGGGCCGTGGCGGCCAGGAGCGAGGCCAAGCTAGTGCAGGTCAAGGAACAGCTCAAGGCCAAGCTGCCCGACGTGGCGCCCGAGCTCATCGATGCCATCCCGGTGGTTGTGGCCGACAGCGGCGACGAAAAGTCGCTGGTGCAGATGGTGCAGCAGACCAAGGTGGTGGTGTCGCTCGTGGGGCCCTACAAGCTTTACGGCGAGCTGCTGGTCAAGGCGTGCGCCGAACACGGCGTGCACTACTGCGATCTGACGGGCGAGATCGTGTGGATCGAGGANAAGCCGACAAGATGCACCTTTTCAGCTTCTTTTTGAGTTCAAGGAACAAGTTTTCGGTTTGCACGGATTGCTGTAGATCCTGCGAAAGGATAACCTGAAGTCGGCACAGTGCCCTCTTGCAGTCGGGCGATCATCAGCATCAACCGCCGCACAAGCGTATCCCAGCTCCACCAACGACTTAGGACTCGACTCCGACAAGTCCCAGTCCAAACAGCGTCCTGTAAAAGTCCTAAACCAAATATCCAATTTTCCACACACGTTGCGAGGGCAACAAGCGCGACTGGCACTGACAGTGTACAGGTGGAAGGATCCGCCACGCTACGGTTGGCTGGGCACCGCTTAAGCGCCCCCGTTGCTTGCGATAGCTGCTGCAGCGAGGCTTCAACTTCAGAAACCGATACCAAAACCGGTTTCTTACCCGTGACGTCGTCGGCGTCACAACATTGGTCCATACAAATGTCGAGTCAACAGTTTTACGGCTCCACTACTGGTCATAATGCATTCATTTATCGCCCAATCACAGCGCAGCTGTTGGCGTGAGGCGATCCGTTTACAGTTGACAAGTCTCCGCTAACGTCAATCTTCACCATGAGCAAGCGCTTCGACGTGATCGTGTACGGCGCCACGGGCTTCACGGGCTCGCTGGTGGCGCGCTACCTCGCAGCCGAGCCTGAGTCGGCACTGGCCAACCCGTCAGCCTTGAAGTGGGCCGTGGCGGCCAGGAGCGAGGCCAAGCTAGTGCAGGTCAAGGAACAGCTCAAGGCCAAGCTGCCCGACGTGGCGCCCGAGCTCATCGATGCCATCCCGGTGGTTGTGGCCGACAGCGGCGACGAAAAGTCGCTGGTGCAGATGGTGCAGCAGACCAAGGTGGTGGTGTCGCTCGTGGGGCCCTACAAGCTTTACGGCGAGCTGCTGGTCAAGGCGTGCGCCGAACACGGCGTGCACTACTGCGATCTGACGGGCGAGATCGTGTGGATCGAGGAGATGACGGCCAAGTATGCGGACAAGGCGGCTGCCTCGGGCGCTGTGCTGGTCAACTGCTGCGGCTTTGAGAGCATCCCGTCGGACATGACGACATTCCTCGTGACTGACCGCATCCAGCAGCGCTACAACTCGGCCACCAGCACTGTAGACTTTTACTTCACGGATCTCAAGGGCGAGGCCAGCGGTGGCACGCTGGCTTCCGTGTTTGCCATTATGGAGACGTCCACGAGCAAGCAGCTGCTGGCGTCGCGCAACCCGTTCTTCCTCACGGATGAGAAGACCATCGCCGAGAAGAAGGAAGCAGGCCTCGTCAAGGCCAACACGAGCGGCATCGCCGTGCGCTACGACAAGGCCATGGGCTTCTGGCACTCGCTGTTCATCGGCGGCTCGGTAAACCAGGCCGTCGTGCACCGCAGCAACCACCGCCTGCAGAACAAGTACGGCGACCAGTTCGTGTACCACGAACGTATGGCCATCGGCGGCCTGTTCATGCAGCTACTGGCCACCTTCGGTACGGTGATGGTGAGCACCATGCTTTACTTCGGCTGGACGCGCGCGCTGCTCAAGCGACTGGCGCGTGCGCCGGGACTGGGCCCGTCGGAGGAGTCCATGATGCAGGGCTACTTCGTGGCCGAGGCCGCGGGCTACACGGAGGACGGCAAGCTGGCTGTCAAAGCCAAATCGGTGGGCTCGGGCGACCCGGGCTATCGCCTTACGTCGCGCCTCATCTCGGAGTGCGCCTTCTGCCTGGCCAAGGGCGAGTTCGGTGAGGCCGCGACTCTCAAGGGTGGCTTCTACACTCCAGCCAGCGCTTTCGGACACAGGCTGGCCGACCGCCTTCAGACCAAGAAGTTCATCACGTTCGAGCTTAAGGACGTGGCCTGAGTAATGCAGCAACTTAGTGCGATGAGGTAATGTTCGCCAACTTCAGCAGTGCACTGAAGTACTGCGCACCACCAAGTGGAGGTGATAACAGCGCGAAATGAATAACCTCACAGTTTTGAATGCATGGCGTCGACGGAGCCGACTAGTGAATAAAAAAAAACATCGATCCGAGTGCTGCGACTTGATCTAGAATTCGGCAGGCACCGATTGTGAAAGCTTGGTTGCCCCGCAGAGCTGCCGCAGTCAGCAGTTTTAAAGTTTACTGCAATATAGTAAAGGGCAAGGAGCTAGCACGCGATACTTATATACGCTGGCAGTCGAGCCTTCCGAGTTACCTGCCACCGATGGAGTGGGCTATCGACCGTGCCGGGGCTGTAACTTGACTGACCTGCGAGCAAGACATGCTCGAAGAATGCACAAACTGCACGCTACAGATCACTAGGCATAGAACCCACACGAGCCGAAGCAACTTGTCCACCCGTCTTGATTCAAAAGCTTGTGCCCATATACCCGAAGCACCCTACACCACGCCAGCAGTGCGCAGCATCTCCGTGAGCTTGCCCGACTGGAAGAGCGCCTGCACGTCGGTGCCGCCGCCAATAGATTCCTTCTTGATGAAGACGTTGGGCACCGTGCGTCGTCCTGTGAGCAACAGACCCCGACGTCAATACAGCATTTCACACCCAAAGTTGAAGTTGCCGTTGCCCTTACCGGTTGCAGTAGCCAGTGCGCTCTGGATGTCTGCACCCGAGGGCACATCGGTCTTCAGGTCCAGCTCCACCACGTGATACTTGACGCCGGCCTCGTCCAGCACGCCCTTGGCCTGCTCACAGCCCCACACACAGAAAGCGTTAGCCCCTCAAACGTGATGTGCCATAATAGCCACTATTGCCGCCGCACCAGACTGCAGTACGGGCAGTAGCTCTTGCTGAAGACCGTGACGCCGTTCTCGGTCGTCATGCGGTCCACGAACTCCTGCGCCGCCGCCTCGTTCTCGCGCGAGCCTGCCGCGCCCATGGTCGATCGATACACTGGAAGCTACCGGTAAATGTCGTGTTTGTCACACGAGAGTACCAGTTTCACCGGTACACTGACGCTTGAGGCCCCATACAAATCGCAAGTGCAGCGTTTTCGTTGGCCGGGCAGTCTTCTTCTCGCAGGAAGCAGCAGCAAGGCAGGCAGTTATCCCCCGTGCGCTCCCCCCGCAGTCACACACAGCAGCAGAATGGACGGCGACGACAAAGATTTCCTGCGCGAGTGGCTCATCCGCAGCCTTGAGCCAGTGTGAGTAGTCGCGTATGAATTCTGGGAAGGACTGTTCTTCTTCTGACAATTCCTATTTACCGTGTTGGTGATTAATAATGACAGGTGCGACGCCGACCCGGAAGTACTGAGCAAGTACGTACTGGCGCTGGTGCAGAACGAACCGCAGAAACCTGGACTGCAAGACACGTGCGTCTCCAAGCTCGAGGAGTTCCTGGGCGACGGTGCGTGCTGACTATATAGGACGAAGAGGGAGGAAGTCTTGGACTAATTTTCTATTGCGTAAATTATTTATTGCAGAGACGCCGGGGTTCGTGGCCAAGCTGTTCAAGGCGCTGGCCGACGGTTCTTACAAGGCCAACAACTCCAGTCGTGCGGCCAGTGACGCGCCCAGTGACGAGCAGTCCCGGGTGTCTAATGGAAACAACGACGACTACAGTCGACGGCGCGAACGCACGCCCTCGGACGACGAGGAAGAGCAGCGGCGGTATTCCAAGCGTCGTCGCGATGACGACCGGCCGAGAGACGGCGACAACAAGAGGCATCAGGGCAGTCCCAGGAGAGACGGCCGACGCCAGCCGTACCCATCGCACGACATGCGAGGAGGCCCCATGGGCGGACGTGGACCAGCACCTTACGGCATGGGCGGTGACCGCCGTCGGAATTTCCCTCCTGAATGGGGAATGCCGCCACAGGCCATGGGGGGCATGTGGCCGCCTCATTTCCCGCCCCCTCGCGGCGCGGGGTATCCGCCAGACTTTGACCCGAACTACATGGCGGAGAACGGCGGCATGATGCCGCCACCTCACATGATGATGCCGCACCCGATGGGCGGCCGTGGACAGTTCTACCCGTCTGGAGGTCGTGGCGGCCGGGGCGGGCGCGGCAACTACTACGCTGGACGCGGGGGCAAGGACGGAGAGAATGGCGAGGCGCCCACGGCCAAGACGACGCTTCATATTAGGCACGTGGACCCCAAGTATGTCAACATGACGATGCTGAGCCTGCACTTCTCCAAGTTTGGCAACGTGGTCAATGTGCAGATGCGGCCAAGCGCGAAATGTGCTTTTGTTCAGTATGCGACCGAAGAGGAGGCCAAGAAGGCCTTCCACTCGCCACTCCCAGTGTGCAACAACCGCTTCATCTCAGTAAAATGGGCCAAGCACGATGCTCAGAGCCCGGAGGAAGCGGCTGCCGATGAGTCTGAGGGAGCCTCCAAGGAAGCGTCTGGAGAAAATGGTGCGTCTGCGAATGGCGGCGATGCTGGGGCAGAAAAGGATGGCGAGGAGACTGGCGGCGAGGGAGAGGCCGCCGATGCGATTCCGGAGCACAGCATGACGGCCGAGGAGCTGCGCGCCGCAGCATTAGAGAAGGGCCGGAAAGTGCTGGAGCAGAAGCGCGAGCTGCTAGAAAAGCAGCGTGCGCTAAAGAAGCAGAAGGAGGCGCTGATCAAGCGGCAATTGGCCCAGCAGAAGGAGCTGCTGGAGCGGATGAGCGCCAACAGCTCGCAGTTCTCCATTGCGGAGAAGCGCGATCTCTTGAACAAGATCACAGCATTGTCAGCGGAGCTGAAGGCATTAACGCCCCGTCATGCGGCCGTCTCGCCCGTGGCTGCGACAGGCGAAGGTAGATCGGCAGAGCGCCCGATTGACTGGGGCTCAGGCGCGCGCGCTTCGGCGCTGCCTTCGCCGATCGCGGCCACGGGCGGGGCGGCCGGACGGCCGGCGGCTACCGCCTTCAGCGCGGC